>VDFB02358134.1:3763721-3862542 GCA_007258455.2 Sequoia sempervirens | reverse complement strand
TTCCAAAAGATCAAAAAGTATTACTTTTCTACTTTTTTTGGAAAAAAAATCAATTACAGTGTTTTAATTCTAAAAAATATCATTTGAACATATTAAATTACTCTAAAATATTAAAAATTTCATGCATGTAGGGGATTCATATAGCAAAATTAGGTTTTGGTACATTTCCAAAAATCTGTTCACTTGCAAACCTGAACTTCTGAAACACAAGACCCTTAGACATTGTCAAAGATTTTTAGTTTTTATTTTTTTCAAAATTGGCTATCCATTCTAGGACATCCTTGCACCCTATACCAGCTAGTTTAGGGTAAAATTTTCTATGCACATCCCTATTTGTGGCCTCTATTCAGATCTGGTTCTTGTTTCTAGCATTTTGTTCTGAAACTTTCAAATTTTGTTGTGTGTTTCCAATTTCCCTAATTGTTAGTTTAGTGCAATCCCTCCCTAAAAAAAGGATAATAAAAATATGTTTTCTTTTGAAAATTCTAGTTTTGATATAGCAAAGTATGGCTTGTTTAAAAAAAAATTGAGGTGTTGCCCTGAACCCCATTCCATGCTGTCAAAAGGGATATACATTGGCCTTTGACTGACCAATACTTTTTCTACCTATGAGAACATTGTGATGGAATAAAATAAAATCATGGACACATTTATTAATACCACTTTACATAATCTTCATTCTTCTCCCAACATCTCCCCTACTTATGAGAATGTTTTGGTGCAAAAGGATGCAATTATTGACATGACAATCATGTTTGTTCTTCTCTTAATATCTCACCTACTTGTGAAGGTATCTTGGTGTTAGAGGATCCAATCATTGAGACCCATGAGAATAATGTTTGTTTCTCTCCCAATACCTCTCCTACTTGGGAAGATATTATGGCATAAGAAGATGAAATTATTGATACATTTCTTTCAAAATATGGTGATATGGGTTGCATAGATGAAGATGCTAAATTGACATTAGATCCCCCATCGATGGAAGATCATTAACAAGTAGTTAACTTAGTTGAGGTTATGAACAAAAAATTGACTATTAGACCTCCTTTAATTACCAGACCACCTAAAAATCCTCTAATTATTGGACCTCCTAAATCACCTCTCATTATAGGACCTCCAAAACCTCATGGCCACATCCTAAAATTTGCAAAACAATTCACTAATAATCATGCACAACAAGATGTGTTGCAACAACCAAGTTATCACACAATTGTTCACACATATAACAATAGAAATAATAAGCAACAAGGAAGACACCAATATCAATTCCATTACCTTAGTCATATCTTCCACCCCACCTATTCTTCCTCAGTGTAGTGGTAAAGAATATGATCTTGTTGAGCAACTTTGTAATACTCCAGCCAGATCTCCCTTTGGGATTTGATTCAAAAATCACCTGCATACCACATGATGTTCCAAAAGGATTTGGAGAAGATTGATGTCTAAACTTTTGCCAAACTGAATGATGTAACTGCCTTGTTTGATTGTATGCAAGTGACAAAGTTGGATATTTTATTCCCTTAACATAAATTACCCTCTCTTGAGATCTAAAATAAACACGAGGCTTTAATGATAATGGTTGTCATTAATACCAAATTAGGGTTAGATGTACTCTTATAGACAAGAGATTGGGTCTTAATATTTGTAGCATTGATCTTATAGATAAAATTGGTGTGGATAATAAGCTCATAGAACCTAATGATCTTTCTATTTGTGGCTTTGACAATGTTAGTAAATAGCCATTGGGGATGATCACACTACCCATTAAGGTAGGAACAATGACTTTTCCTACCCCTATCCATATCATACTGGGATCTCTTTCATTTAATATTCTCCTTGGTAGATCATGAATTCATGCCATGAAGGGAGTCTTGTCTACTCTTCATCATGAGATGAAATATGAATATAATAAGATATATATGGTTGAAGCAGACAAAAAAATGTTATAATTCACAAATTGAAGTTGGACATAATACTTCCACCTCTCTTAATACTTTGATCCCAAATTCAAAGGTAGAACCTATCCATATAGAATATAATGATGATTGAATTTCACCTATAACAAAAATCTTAGATGATGATGGGGGTTCATTATATTTTACAACCTTGTTTATTGGAGAGTACCAAATCTCACAATCTAAACCTAAGGAGTCTTGTGTTTCATTTTCTCATTCTTGTTCTACATCAACATCACCCCATGATAGTTATGGGGGCTCTTTATCTTTCATCCATCATGTGTCAGTGATGCCTAACTTTAAAAAGCTTTAAAAGGATTTGAATTCTTGTGAAAGAATCAATTCTTCTCATGAGAATTTAGATCAAACTTTTTTATTTGAGTTGGAAAAGTGTTATGGGATTGGATATCAAATACTTTCTAAAAATGGATTTAATAAAAATATGAAACAAGGTGATAAGGATAATGTGAATTTGATACCATACCTTTCTAAACAGGGTTTAGGTTCTCAACCTTCATCCCCATATTCATCTCATGATCCATCCTTTACTATATTTATGACTTCTTGTGGTAAGCAAGCAATATTTTCTTCACAAGAGAAAATAATCTCTCTTACTACTTATCCTATATCTCAACAAGGGAATATTTTGTTGAGACTTCTCAAAGCCTACTTGATTACTCTTCCTCCTCCAACACGTAAGAAATTTTATACCAATAACTCTTTTTGTGCATATCATAGAGTGCATAGTCATTCCACAAATGAGTTTCAAGCCTTGAGTAATAAAATACAACAATTTATTGATTGTGGTGTTATTTCATGTATTGATGCATCTAATTATTCAAAATAATGATTTATTTTCTATTTTTTTGCTCCTCATCATGTGGCATTGGTAGCTTCATGTTTTTTTCTCATTGTCATTCATGGTACAATTTTGCATGAAACCATATCTCTTTTTACAGTAGCAACATGATAGTATCTTGTGTGGTTGTCCTTGTCTCTACACTTGTGGAGCATTTAGGAGGTGTGTTTTCTTTTAAAAGATCCCCTCTTCCCCTTCTTTTTCTTAAAATACCAACATAGAAAGTATGTTGACATTTTAAGGTGGGGGTGGGGGGACGGGCATATCACCCTAGCCATTTCATAGACATCTTATGAGATTTGATTTATTGACATAGCCCTTTAGTGTTGGTATTGTTTATAATGCTCCTCGAGGCATGGTTATCAATTCGTACCCCATGAAATTAAACTTTGTAAACCCCCTGAGGTGATTTTTGTCCCTTATGATGTTAAAATTAATATTCTCCCTAAAGCGTGATTGTAAAAATAGTCCATGGATTTGACATAATAGAACTTGTTGATTCATGGGAGAATTTTAACATGTCCACCTAGCATAACACACCTTTGTTTCCACTGGATCCATGTGTTTCATGAGTGATTTTACATCCTTATGAGAGCACTATTTTGTTTAAAAAGTACATGTGATGAATGATGTTTGGTATTTGAGACGAATTTAAGACTGAGGTCTCTTTACCTTACCAGTTCAAATCCTTTTTATTACTAACCTTGTGTTTGTATTATTTGTCTTATGTTTACCATGTGTCTACTTTGTGTCTTTGGTGTGTTTACCTTGTGTCTTTGTGCATACGCTTTATGTATTCCATGTGTTTTCCTCGTGTATTCATTTTTGTATGCAATGTGTTTGCTTTATGGATGTTATGTGTATGCTTTGTATCTTAATATTGTGAAGTGATAAGATCCTAAGTTGGGGGCTTGTGCATGCCTCAACTTGGTGTCATCTTGTATCTTTGGAATTTTGATTCCTTTAGTGTGAGCATGAATGTAAGATCATACTCTCACTAAAGTGGGGGCTAAATATAGCGTCAAAAATTGTCACCCTTGACAATTTAACACTAGGTTTTGCTCCCCCTATGTGCTTGGACATAATTATGCATCTAATTTCTTAATTATTCATTTAATTTACTATTTTAAAACATTTATTAGAAATAAAACATGATAAATCAAATCATGCATTTAATATTTTTCCCTCAACACTTTTGATCGCAAAAAAGTAGGAATCTAGTCTAGGGCACCTTGTGTCATAGACCAACATTTTTTGGCTCCAAATTTGAATATATTAGTATCATAAATTTATTATTTTAATTTCCAATTTCAATTTTCAACCATCAATATTTGATTTTTTGGGGAATTAGAATAATTACACATAAATACCTAGTCACTTTATCATTTCAAATCCTAAGAAATCTATTAAGCAAATTGAAAATCCTAAAATCAGTCAAGGGAAGTCAAGGGTAGAATTAGCATCATAATTACATAAATTCTATCATTCAAGTTTAATATTACAATACATCAAGATGAAGGGATTAATTGTGTGCAAGAAGCTAACATGAGCAATCATGCCAAATTATGAAGATGTATTGAGTTATCCTCTACTTGCTAGTTGCAACAATCAACTGTGTTTGGAACAAAAATTTTGTAGGTCGATCAAGCATTCAAGGAATCAATCCATCAACATCAATTAACTTGTGTGTGACATATCTTCAAGGGTTTTCACATCAAGGTAACATTTATCATTTTTCATTCATCATTTCAATCAATTGTCATTGTTTTAGCCTCTGCTTGACCTAGGGTATGCTCTCTTCATCATCATCAATCACTGTTGTGGAGGTAGAAATACCAACGCATGGTTTGAATTAGGAAATTCCCAATACAACACCACCCTTTCGCCTATTTTTATGTGTATAGGTCAAATCTGGAGGTTTCATCCAATGATAGTCTAGGGAAGCAGAGTACAAACCTTAATCATATTAGAATTTATAGTTTTGAAGAAGTAGGAGCTTAGTCTAGGGAGTCCTTCCATCCTAGACTAGACAATTTAAGTCATAATTTATAATGGAATCTCCTCTCTATTGTCACTTCTTAGATCCAGGTTAGTTTTGTAACTTTCTATTTTTGTTTTTCCAATAAATTATAGTTTTAGATCTAGGGTTGCATGTCAAATCACACATCAAATTCATTACAACACAACACATCACAAACATAAATCACTAAGGGATTGGATCTCCATTGTAATAGCAAGTCAATCATCAAAACCTTAGTTGATCTATGTTTCAATGTTAAGTAAGTGAAAAGGGGATAATCTTAGTTATCGTAATTAGATCTAGGATCACTTTTCCTACGAAACAAGTAGTAAATACCGATTCACCTCGCTCTTAGTATTTGTGTCTCTAACAATAGATAATATGATAGATATAGATTATCAAGGGTTATGCATGTCATTTTATGTAGTTTACTATATTATGAAATATACACTTATTTCTCAAGCTTTTTTATAAGATTTTTAATTTCATCTAGTATGGGATGAAGACCAAATAAAGTTGTAGACACTTAAAAATGTATTGAATGGTATTACACACTTGCATCTAATATACTAACATCATTTCATCCTAACATCCATCCTCTTTTCACTTGTTTGGTTAAATTAGCCTAGCTATTTTATTAAATGCCTCATTTTCATCTATTAATCTAATTAATCTAATTAGGTTAATACCTCCCCCTTTCATGCTAACCTTTCATCCTGTTAGATTGAATAAATGAAAATATTTAATTTTAACACCCTAAGTCCTCTCATCTAAATTAAATAATCTTAATTATTTAATTAAATATCATTTTGATCCATTTTCATTAAATAAGTTAATTATTTAATGGATATCCTAAATTCCTCTAAATTGCATAATTGAAACTTTGTTTTAAATATCAATTTACTAATTAATTCTAACTCTCCCACTTGTAAGGGAATATTCCTCCTTTGTACATTCCTCCAAAAGGGAATATTCTCATGGAATATTCCTTCCCTCTTCACTCATTCAAGAAAGGGAATATTCTTCCATGTAACAAACTTTCAACAAACTTCTTGAGCAAGTTTTGAAAGTGTGCTTCTTTGAATGATTACAAGTCCTTGATTAAATATCAACTTGCATTTTCAACCCTTGATGGGAATCCATGATCCATGCCTCCATCTTCTTTCCATCTTGACCATTGATTGATTCTTTCAATCTTGACCATTGGTTTCTCTTTGCCTATTCTATAAATAGACCTTGCATTTATTGAATAGGGATCCATCTTTTAATAGTAAACTTATGCTGTTAAAATCACTCTCATTTGCATCCATGTTTCTTGTTTAATTGCATTTTAGATTAATCTTGATCATAGTAGCTTAAAGCATCCATTAATGGCTTCATGGTAACTTAGTTTGCATTCATTTAGTATATTTTGGAATCTAGGGCTTGCATCTTAGAATCTCATACACATTTAGCATAAATTTGCATACACCTACATCAAACATTGTAGCATTTATCATGTTAAAATAGATTTTCATCATGTTTCACATACATCTCTCATTGGTTTCATTAGTTTTCTTTAATAAAAATGATTGAAACAAGCTCATTATCCAAGGGATTGGGAAAGGGTCACCATTCCACATCAATGCGACACCACTCCCCCAATAAGATAAATTTTAATGTCTTAGAATAGATTTTTCTCAAGCTTTCGTGTTTTAGCATGTTAGTTTTAATGGATGCTTCATCTTTGTTTATATTGAATATCTTATTGAGACTGATGTTTAGTGGATTAAATATGCCTCGACTCCATATGGATTAGGTGTAGTTAACCTATACTAAGTCATTGGTCACATTTTGGCACTAGGAGGGTTGGACTGATCAAATTTGACAAATTTCTCTTTAGATTCCCGTTTTCTTGTGTTTGTAGGTGCATCAATGCTATTGATAGATTCAAGACACTTTTAGAGACATGTTGCTGTACATCGACACACTTGGGTTCAAATTTAGTGATGCACAATTCATTTAGCAACACGTCATTTTATTTCCTAACCGCACATTTTAAATAGTGACGCTAAAGTGATTTTAATTTGCATCATGAATTTCATTATAGCGACATAATTGATATAGCAATGCTATTGATGTCATTGTTTACTATAGAGCAATGCATTTGATATTTCAAAATAGTGACACACTCGATATGTGTCACTATACAATGACGCGCCTGACAAAATTCAATGATGCAATTGATTTCAACGATGCTTTTTATTAGTAAACAAAATATAGACTAATTTTGACATGTGGCTTAAATTTTTTATTTTGTGTGCTCTCTAACATGTCATTGACATCTGGTTTTTGTTTTTGAGGCTAACTAGTTTTGCAGATTTGAAAAAAAATAAACTAGGAAATTATTTACCCCAACTTGTTGGGTCAACTTTCTACTTGGTGCTTAGAATTTGAATCCATTTGCACCATTGGAAAGGTCTCCAAGAGTACTAATTCAATACCTAAAAATCCATACCTTTGAAAATATTTGTTTAGGGACCAACACAAGGTTCAACCCCAAATTCCACTCTAAAGGCCTCCAAAAATGCGATTTAGAAGAACATAGAAAAAAATTGAAAAAAATTGAAAATTTTAATTTTCGATTTTTAAGGGTGTTTTGACACTTATGGGATAATTATAACCAATCATATGTTACTTTGCTTCATGTTTTAGGACTACTAAAATTCCATTGGGTTTTAAAAAAACTTACAATATTAGGACAACTAGCTTTCAATTGGGCTTAAAAATTCACTTTTAAAGTTGGTTAAAATTCGATCCACATATCCTTATTTTGTAATATCCATTTAAAATTGAACAAAATAATCAAGAACTTTCATTTGGTGCTTAAAATGAACTCATTATGCTTTGGTAGGTTAAAATGAATGAGTGCTTGCTTTGCTTGTGTGTATTTGTTGTGCATATCCACTCCCCTTGCGCTTTGTGCAATCTCGGGTGAAGAGAAACACAAGTATATTTTCTTGGCTTGTGCTAACTTAAAGTGTGTATCCTCTCCCCTTGAAAAACATCTTAAGTGTCTTTTGCACATTGTTTTACCTTTAGAGGGCTTGCCTCCCAACTTGTGAGAGGGAATGACCCAATACGATACTTTCATTTCGGTTTGCTATATAAATAATTGGTGTGACAAAAGTCATTAACCAACTAGTGCAAATGATTTTTACTAACGAATGTCTCCCTTAGTATCCGTGTGATACGTAAAAAACCTTAAATTTTTCTAAGGGTTGGGAGGCCTCTTAATTGAATGAATCACTACATGTATAGACACTAGTTTATCCCAAAAATTTTGATTAAGAACCTTGTTAGTAGTGGCGCACCAATTTTATCTTTGAAGCATATTTTAAGGTAGTGCATTGGAATAGCACTGTTCCAAGAAGTTACTTACCATGTTCAGTTTTTGGTTGAGGCAATAAAGCAAATAGGGAAGGGACTCTTTTGCTTGGTGTGTCAAGTTAGTACATTTCCTTGACATAGCCTATTTGTCCATTCCATCTTCATGGATTAATCATGTCTTATAGGATGATGGTAAGCCTAGGAAGAAATATGCACCCATTTGAGCTAGGGTTGTAATTGATTGAGAGTCAATTTAATATTTGCTTGGTTCCAAAACATTTCAAACAAACATCAAGAAGTTTCTCAAAATTTCAAACCCTTTGGTTTAAAGCATGGATACCCTTTTAAAAGTATTGATATTGATTCTTGTCCTAAGGGTTCTATCCTTAGAGACTTCTAAATATTATGGCTTATATCTAAATCCATACTTCCAAAGTTAACGTAGGCAACTATGTCCCAAACTTCATGATTCTCACATAATGGACTTTGTGAAATGAATGATGCTTTTGACATAGACATTTAGTTTGAAACTTAAGCAAGACATTGTATGTGGTAAAAATAACTTCATTAATCCAATATTAAATCAAATGAACACCCCACATTGATGTATGTTCAAACATTGAATCTCCAAAACAAGCAAATTGAGACAAGGAAAGTATTTCAAAACATTAAGTCCAAGTTCTTTTATCCAAATCATTGAGTTCTTGAGGTATCATCACTCTAGAGGTATAACATGTTTCTCACTACCTTGGTCTTGCAAAAAAAAGGTCCCTCTTAGGTTAAAATTTTGGGTCAAAACTTTTCATCCAACCTTCATCATATTTTGCATTTCACTTCACCAGAAAAAATTATAAACTTTTGGACACATCAACACTTTGGACTTAGACATTTATCAAGCCAATCCACTAACTTAGCTACTTTTTGTGTGGAATGAATCCTTTTCCATGCATTTAGTTAAGTTAGTTATCACATTTGTGGACTAGTTTATCTTGAAGGTCACAAGTCTACCTTAAGGATTTACAAATCCATTAGCACCTTTACCCATAACATCAAAACATCAAACCTCTTTGTCCAAAAGTGTTGTTCAAAAGTTTAGAAAGTTCATTCCCCATATCACTCACCCCTTTCATCATCCACTCACATAATTGGTCCAAAACAACTTAGAGGTTCACTTTTGCAACAAGGTCAAAACACAAGAAAAACATGGAATATAAACTTGATTCATACATCATGATTGATCTAAATCAACCAAGCTATCAAAGACTTACAATACCAATTGGTTATCAAAACTCACATTTATACAATTCACATATGAGATCATTATATCCTACAAACCTCAATGCTACAACAAATGTGAGTATTCCCAATCTAAATTTTGGAACACCTTTCCCTATGGTAGATTTAAATCAAAGTCAAAACCTACAAATCTATCAACCGAACGATCAATACATGAGTCTTCAACAAAACAACATTATCCCATCAAATCAATACATGTCAAATATAAGTATACCAAATACAAACTTACCAAACATTAACATATAAAATCCACACTTGGTGAACTATGGGATCGATACATTTATGAATCACACCAATGTTGTTCAAAATCCAAATAATATGTTGACAAATCAATATATTGATCCAAATCAAGGTAACACCATGTAAAATCAAGGTTACATAAATCAAATAAATGTGTTTCCCAACCACAACAATGTTCAATGCCAACCTATAATGCAAAATATAAACATCATCCCAAATCATAACATTTTCCAAAATCAATTTGTGCATGATCCCATACAAATACCACAAGTGTATATTCTGAATATGCTTGACCAACAACCAAATCAACTATATCAAGGGTATCAAAATCAAAATAAAGATCAATTTTTGTGAAATCAAATTGCTACACTTACCAAATTCATTGATTCATATCACCAAGAGACATCTCCACCCCAAAATTGACACACTCCCCCATTGGTTAAACCATATCATCAAAAAATTGAGTTGTGTCCACAACCATATCAAGAACAAAATCCTCAATATCAAGAAGCTGGATATCAAAATAAACAACCTCAACAAGATCAATCACCACATCTCCAAGATGAATCACAACTAGATGAATCTCAACAAGCACAAATCTCACAAGATGATAAACATAAATAGAATCCTTTAGGGGAGAAAATCAAATCGGCATTAAACACATTAGTCAATGCTAAAATTATCAATCTTCTAGAATCATTAAATGGGGGTGAACCTAGCATCAAGTTCCCATGGGATGATGATAATGCTTATTGTGAATACCATAGTACAAAAGTTCATGACATGTCAGATTGTATCAAACTCAAAGATATCATCAAAGACCTTGATCACGGAAAAATAATTTTTGAGGATAATGATCAAGATTCAACCACTATTGATAGTAGTGATAATCTCTCCACCATAATTGTTGAAAACAATGATCAAGATCTATCCATCAATGAGCACCTTGAAGATGTTTCTACCACATCCAACAATCAAATTGACATACATCAAGAGTCACTTTTTAATCATGATCAAAACCCATCAACAATATCCAACAATGATCCATTTCAATAAGTGTTAACATCATTTGATCCTATGATTGAAAACATTGACAATATCCACACCACCATGTTTGAGGATAAAATTCAAGATTCATCTGCCAATGATCATGTTGACAATGTATCTACATCACCTAATGAGTTAGAGGACATATCTCAAGAATTTTTTCCAAAGCATGATCAACATCTTTCACCAAAGTATATCAAGGTTCTTTCCAAGATATATTGACATCATTTGATCTCATGATTGCCGATATTGAAGAAATCCTTAATTCAACACTTGGTAAAAATTCACTTAAAGATCAAGAAAATATTGAGCCAATACCCATGCATAATGAATAAATTCAAGAGCCCTTTGCAAACTATCCATCCTTTGAAATTGATCCATGCCAAGAACATGAACTCAAGCATATTGAAGATAACACCACACAAATTCAAGATCAAGGATCCATATCTGCAAGATACTACCATGATCTAATGGGTATTTTCCAATCCATACAAGATGTCACAAATAATGATCATATCCATATATCACATACTCCTCCATCTACCATGAGATGCTTACTCCTAATGGAAATGTAGATGATCTTAATCCAAAAAAAGAATCTCATACTCTTTTTATCATTACCAAGGAACAAGAGTCTCCTACTCTTAATATCTTTACACATTATCAAGGCATAGCAAAATCCATAGACATATCAAAAATTGATCATAAATAAGACCTCTACATGGATGGTGAATCATAAACATCTTTTGAAGAACAAGAAAAAATGGATCATAAGGAAGACTCCTATAT
Source organism: Sequoia sempervirens (assembly GCA_007258455.2). Classification (NCBI taxonomy): domain Eukaryota; kingdom Viridiplantae; phylum Streptophyta; class Pinopsida; order Cupressales; family Cupressaceae; genus Sequoia; species Sequoia sempervirens. The sequence continues at coordinate 3,850,967 of VDFB02358134.1, read as the reverse complement.
GGATTATAAAGCATCAACACCTTTTGAAGAAGCATCAAAATCAAACACATCCTCCATATAGATTGAAGAAAGTGAGTATGAGGATATCAAGCATTATCAAGAATCAACAAAGCTAAATAATCTTGAAAATCAAGGAAATGATTTGTCAGTAGCAAAATCAAAGTATGTTAGTAATAATCCCATAATATTGGGGACAACTTTATCTAGTGAAAACACCAACATGGGGAGAACGAAGAGTCCTTATGATGAAATAGCTACCAACACTACAACCATTCATATCATGAATCATCTTCCATTCATCTTTCCACCACCTAATTGGGACCAACCACAAGAAAGAGGTCTATATCAAAGAAAAGAGCAAATTATTGAAGCAAAAGAACTACCAAATAAAAATGGACAAGAACAATTCAAATGGATACCAAAGAAAAATAAAGAAAATCATCTCTATCATACCCCATCAGTCAAAGAAACTATGGGGAAAAATCAAAAAGGGAAGTTCATCCATCAAAATTTTCCATTGCTACAAAAGAAAGCTTCAAGAGTGACCTACAAGGTATATCAAGAATTTGGTCCCAATCGAATCTCCATATCCACCCATCATTGCTCATCATCCCAAGTTTGGAGAATCAAAGATTCCAAACTGTCGACCAATCCATCTGCATCTTGTATCCCTCAATGCATTCCACCATCCAATTCAACATCCATGATATCCACTCTTGTATTGATCGTGTATTGGTAGCAACTATTTATCATAAGGACTCTAAGGGCACTCTATTATGATGTGCACATCTAGTTAAGGCTAACTCTGAATTTGACAAAGCATATAAGAGAATCTAGGGGTTAAATTCAAGCACCCATATCCTAACAAAGCAACTCCTCCAAGCAGGATATCATTGGCACATCATGACAACAACATCTATATCAACACCAACAACGTCTACATCATCACAACCAGGTGGTTCAACATGAGCATAAACTTTCAAAAAATCAAGAAAATAGTCAAGAGAAAAATTATCCTCAAGTGAAAACAACTTTGGTGGCACTTTGGACAAGTACCATGATGAAAACCTAGAAAACAGGCATCATGAGTAGAATGGAGCATCTATGTGCACTAGTTTAGGTGGAAGCATCTCATCCCATCCATAATAAATCCCACATTCCATCCATCTTATCCATAATAAATCCATGATTGATTATCAAATCCATTTTCATCCATATTCCAAATTAACTTGACCTTGAAAAAAGTTTGGTATGTACTTCACACTTGCTTATGGTAAACATATTGACATGGGTCACTATCATTGGTCCTATCCTAACCAACATTATCTGAGCCATGAGGCATTGTCCAAAGAGGCATACTCTATCCAAACATATCCTATCACAAGATAATCCTTGGTATCCTTCGCATACCTATCCATCAATCCAGTTATTTATCCATGCATCCACCCATGGCATTCCATACATTGCTAGACATTGGGAGTAGATACTTACATCTTGCTTTAGGAATATATATTGAGCTATGAGTAAAAGCACAAATTTATGTCACACTTTCGGCCAAATAAATAGTTTTGAGTGAAATATTTTCGGCTGGTAAAGTTTCAGTCGAATAGGTTTCAACTGAAACCATGTGGCCTATATGTGGCACATAGTGTTTTGACTAAATAAGTTTTTCCCAAATCCCAAAAAATTAAAAATTTCCTTCTCCTGCTTTGAAATTGGCTTTGAAATTGGATTTTTTAATGTGCGAGGTTTCTATAGAAAGGGTTTCAGGCAAAACCCTTTCTATATAAACCCTTTCTACCAAAATTGTCTATGTGGCATCCTAATTGGCAGCCAACTTAGTCTTTCTCAATTTTTTTTGAAAATTTCAACTTCAACTAAGTATTTCTTTAGTCAAATTGATTTTTCTGCAAAAAAGAAAAATACCCTTTTGTAGAGCTTGGAGTGGTGAATCCACATATGTAATTTTTTTAATATTTTGATTAGTTTTAATATATTTTATTTTTAAAATAATGCAAGTAGGTTGTTAAAGTTAAAAAAGAGGTTGATTAGAAATTAAAAAAAATAGTAAAACATATTAATTTTTTTTTCAAAATATATGGGACACAAGAGGAGAGAGTCTTCTTCAAAAGGTTATAATTTGTTTTTTGAAAAATGATTAAAAAAATAGACAATAGTTGACGGCCCTTGAAAACTGTTGAAGTCTAATAAGTTTGACTTTAAAACGTTATTACAAGAAAAATATACATCAAAATTTGATTTTTTTTTCTATGCACAAGACATTGAAGTTACCTATTTGAGGAAAAAAAATTAGGGAGAAATGAATTTTTTTTCAATTTATTTCTTGATGGCCCAAGAAGTCACTTTTTTTTTAAATTTTCAGCATTCCAAAATCTGTTCTTAAGTTAATAAAAAAGTAATAAAAATAATTTTTTTAAAAATCTAAAAAATTATAGGAATAAACTTCATAAAAAGTTCTACATTTCATTAGTTTACATCATTTTGAAATTCAAAACATAAAGACCACTTTTATGTGGTCAAAGTTTAGAAATTTTTTGCTATTGGCCAATTCCTTTATATAGTGTTACATAGGTTTGTGCTTTTACCCCTATATCCTATAACTTATGTGGTGATTTAAACATTTGTAAAATGCAAAATCAAATTGGCCAAATAATTTGTAAACAAAAATCTAAATCACTAGCCCATGGCACACTTTGATGAGAAGATGTTCCTTATCAAGATTTATCTTTTATCAAACATCAATCCAAACTATCAATATCAGTTGCACTTCAATGTCACATCAAATATTTCCAATAGATTTCATTCCAAGCGTAGCTTCAAAATCTTGATCTATTTTATCCAATCAATCCATCATCATCTCAGGATATATCATTTCCCAATCCTTGTGTTATTCAACACTATCCTTTGATTATTGTGCATCCTCAACAATGTTATCACTATTGATAATCTATCAATTAAATCAATCAATCCTAGCTTGGTTTTCAACAAAATCCTAAAATAGATCACTAAAATTGTCACATATCCATACACTCGTCAACATTGTGCAAAAAATCCAAAACATCCAAATCACGTCAAAATCCCTAAACAGGTCAAAACATAAAAAAATGGAATCCAAGCATGGTACCCTATTGAACTACAAGTCTCTAAGCTTGAACGTAGGCAAGGCCATCATTGATGTGGCCCGAGACACCCTAGGTCGGTCCTTAAGGAGTCCATCATAATAAATTGACAATCCATCAATTATTCATGTCTCATCATTAATAAGTCAAGTCAGTCGAACTACTAGGCTTTTGTGTGTATAACATAGGTAAGGCTAATCTTTGATCAGCCCCTGAGGCCCCTAAGATAATCTGTTAGGTTAGGTTCTTGGTCGAAAAACTTAAAAAACACAAAAACATTTGAAAACTTTGAAAAACCCAAAACATTCAAAAAACTTAGAAAATCCCAAAACATTTGAAACTTTCAAAAAACCAAAAAAATTTGAAAATTGAAAAATACCTAAACAACATCAAATAACTTTGAGAAAACCCTAAATGACCTCAAATAATCAAAAACCAAAATATTCACATAAACTTTCAAAAAATACCAAAAACAACCTCAAAACATTTTCAAAACACCAAAAACATCTGAATATTTCAGAAAATTCCAAAACCATCCATCCCATTTCGCTTTCACCTACAATAACCTTAATCCATAATAAATCAATCATCATCTTCAAAAATTGGAAAAAAAAGTAGAAAAAAAAGTGTCGCACGTCGTGGAGTGAGAACCTAAGTGACAAAGTCTAGATTCTAGATCTTAGGTAAACAAGTCAGTAGAGTTTGTATCAATGACCTAGCACACACCCAGTCTTAGTCAAAACACCTGATCAACATGTCCTAGGATGTATCCTTCCTACAATGGGCATCAACATTAGAAATCACCTTAAAGCTATGTAACATCGGTAAGAGATATAGATAACACTCACTGCTTGTCTTTGATCTTTTCTTATGATTTATCTCAATGAACCATTCCGAGGACCTCTCGATGATGTCTATCAAAATGATTTAGAGAGAAAGGAATGGGGCATCGATCATTATCTTTCATTTTTTGTGCTTGTGGGTATTCTTGTAAGATAATCTTGGCACTTACTTGCTTAGTTGTGTGCGGGGAGGTTGTTTGGAGTAGATTGTTGACTATTGCATATGCTTTGGTCCAATTTATTCTAAACTTCTAAACTGCATTCCAACGATGTTTCTGTATGTCAAGGTGTGAACAAGAACTATCCTATCTATTTGCAAAGTCAAATCCCATTACACTAGATACAACACCATCCTGGTTATTAATACCTTGATGCATCGTGTCTATGTGTTATATAAAAATAAGAAATGATGAAAAGTCCCAATCCCAAATATGAGAAAAATCATCCATCTCATCACCATATCTAATAAATCTTGGTGGATCATGGACTTGTTCAAATTTTGAATCAATATCAAAATCAATGGTTGAAACACCTTATTCTTCTATCTTCTTTCCACACTAACGTGGTATCATGATCTAGTCAACAAAAAGAACATCATCATGCATTCATCCTGCATCCACAAAATCTTTAGCATGCATACATCTCACATCATCACAACATATCATAAAACATAATCCACTACATCATCATTATCATTTAAGTTGATTTAAATAATATAGTTTTGTTATTATAAGCATCTTAATCCATTGCATTATCATTTATCACATCCATATTATAAACATGAACATATGCATCATCCATAATCATCCATATACATACATCCCGATGTCATAGATCGTATGGGAAAAGTACAAAAAAGAAATACATCCATACATACATCCTACATAAACATATCATATCATCTGCATATCATAACATCCATCTCACAACATATCATAAAAATATACTGAAAAAGAAGATAACACATCCATTACAAGGCATCTATATCATAAACATCACATATCATAAACATTACATCATAAATCATCATCGCATATCACATAAACACAAATAAACACATGCATTCATAATCATCACATGAATATAACATCACACCATATCATATGCATCCATACATCCATAAAGCATGAAATAAAAGCACACAACATGACATCATGAATCTGAATCATCTCATATATATATAAATGATTGTCATGGTACAATATTTGAATCAGTGTGTATAAATATCATCAAATTATAATGTACAGGAGGCTATAAAAATCGAGACTCTGAATGTGTATCTATATACATAATCAGGTAGGGAATCCAAAAAGTGTTTATGCCTACTGGTTGCTTGACTCCCCAAGCTGTCTAACTGAAGGCTGATCATCAGCCCTAGGAGTTGCCCCACTCCTCTGTGAATAGTCAAACTAACACATATCTCTAGGAACATCTCGATGGTAGTGAATTCAATAATATGCAGCCTTTGTGAATGCCTCTTTATACATGCAAGCCAACACCGTCCATCCCTGAGATGTTACTATAATGACCTCAAACTATTCCCTATGCTCAATCTCCTAGGTGAGCTATAGATCCAACTGTTGTCACAACTAGACCTCCCTATTTTGCTTTGCAGTCATTGCCTGCAACTGCTATCATAGCTGATCCCTCTCTACTATAAGGGAAACAATCTACCCATCACGTATATGTAGATACCAAGGTGGTGGAGGTGGTGGTGGTGCCTCCAGAACCTATCCATCTTGTTGATCAAGCTGATGCCTCGGGTCTTGATGACCCTGATCATGTCGAGGTTGCTCTCCATCCCCTAACACCTATGCCCTATCCTTCTTTGGCTATTGGTGCCCTCTACCTCTGCCTCCATCCCTACCTCCATCTCAGCCTCAGCCTTAACCTCTACCTCGCCCATGGGGGTATCCCCTTGTTGGGTCTATCAAGTGAATAGGTGGTATGAACCATGCATCATATCTAGGGGTAGTCCTTAAATCTGGTAAATCCTAATCATATGCCCAAGGCTGGGAAACCAGCTATCAAAAGTCATTGACCACCACTATGGGGTTAATTTGATGTCCCCACTTGACCTCTCTCTGAGATCTAGCAAAAATAAATGTGTAATCCTATAGAGGCACATCTTGTACCTCCCAAAACTGTCATGCAACGCATTCTGGAAGGTACCGCTCCACCATGGTGTGCTCTCACCCTTGGATATAGCAAGTCTGTTGAGAAAAATACAACTACTGTTGGTCATCATACCAAGTAGGAACCTACAACCATGACCTCCATTTGAATATAATCATGTCATCTATAACACAGTGCCAATATAGAATACTTGTCAGGCCAGTGTGTTGTAATATAATTGGTACTTTGTATTTGAACATGATGGGCTCATCCTCATGAACATATACTAAAATGACAAGTAGCCTCAAAACTGCAATGTGCTTGTAGGCCCATATATGAAGTAATGTCACACCCGCTCCAATGCTCCAGACTTGGTAGTACACTACATGATGCATATGATATAATGAAGTAAGCAAAATTGGACCCCATGCATACATACTAGTCTGTTGGATCATCCCGTGTCATGCAACCCCCCAGCTCAGACTAAAACCTTTGCCCCGTCGGTTGGGGGCAATCGTGCCAATAATAAGTGCAACAACAAACAATCTAAAAATATAGGTACTTGGGCTCTATATAGGTCCAAGTCTATTCGTAAACTAACCAAAATGATGTTGTCAATCCACAAAATTGAGCAACATGCATCCCTCCTAGCATTTGTCTCATAGATAACATGCTCCCCATGGATGGGAAGCCAAAGGATCTGCTAGACATCCACAAGTGTGACTATAGTTTGGTAGGTGGGTAAGTGAAAAGAAGAGATCTCATTGTGCCACCTCTCAATGAGTGTTGTCATCATGGCTAGATGGGTTCAGACCTTTGGCATGAATGCAATGAACCCCAATCTGAGCATCCCTAGCCGCTCCACCTCCAAGTTGTCGAAGTCTTGTGCCACTACCAAAATCTCATATTGATGCTCCTGAGACATCAGAGGCTAAATATCCTCTTGCATGTATCACACACACATTGTCAATTTTCCTAAAAATATGAAAATTGATCAAAATCTAAGAGTTTGCATCTTAAACCATCAATTGTGTCACTAAAATCAATAGCATTTCTATTTCAAGGGTACATGTCACTATATCAATTTGGGGGGTGCATCGCTAATTTGGTGATGTTTGTCACAATACTCAATTACACATTGATATTTGGGTGCATCACTAAACTTAAAAAAGCCAACGTGTTGCTATTTGGTTAGTGCATCACCAACCACTTTTGTGTGTCACTAAACTAAAAAACCCTATGTGTTGCTATTCTGACCATGCGACACCCTAATCAAATGCATTGCTAGAACAAAAAATCCTAGTGTGCTCCTAAACAAAGAGTGCATTGCAAAATATCAATAGCGACGCTTTCAATGCCTTTTGCATGTCGCTATACAATGAAACCCTAGAAAACCTAATTTTGGCGCATTATTAAATGCACTAAAATGTAAAAATTGAGACAAGTTTCGAATCACGTACCTGGGGTCCTACGTCTGCTCAACGTTGGTACTCTTGAACTTTCTCGGAAAGGTGAACTGGAAGTGCATGGTGAGCCATCTCGTTAGGGTGTTAGAGCTCAAAATGCAACAATTCGCTAAGGATTGAGTGCACAAGTGAATTGGAAATGCACCCTTCTCACCTATTTATGCCAAAAAAAGGGTTTTAGCCTGTTTTACCTATTTCTACGCTTTGGAACCTATTTTGAGCCATTTTTTGCGTTTCTGAGGCCATTTTCGCATCTCAGGGCATGTTTTGGCACCTAAATTAATATTTTATCTTTATTAAGAGATCAACCCAAAATTCCAAATTTCCACCCGATCTCTCTAGCGAGTAGGGTACTAACTTATTTCCTTTTGCTAGGGCAATAGTGGGGCATCCAAAAAAATCAACAATTTTTAATTTTTTTATCTGAGCAGCAGCATTAACTTGAAAAGCATTAGTCTTTGAACCAATGTAACAAGTACCTTGCTTCAAAGAGGGAAAAAATGTAGACACTTAAACATGTCTTGAATGGTATTACACACTTGCATTTGATATACTAACATCATGTAACGCCCTGTCACGTAAACCCCAAAGAACAACTAAAAAAAATGCAACAATTTTTTTTTTGAAACATAAAGTATAAACACTAAGTTTACTAATGCAACAAAACATAGCTAATGATTACAAGTTAAAAACCTAAGTCCCTTGGGGTACATGAGGTGACATTACATAATTTATCCAATAACAAAATTGATAAAAGTAATTTATCACTGCTACTAACGTAACCCATCCATTCACATGTCATCATTTAAACATTTATTAAAGATAAGCAATAAGACAAGAAAAAACCATATAGAATCCATACATGTATTCATAACAAATTTTACTTGAAAATATAAAGAACATATTTTGTCTAATATAACACAATCTTAATGATATTAACAATTATTGTCAAAGCATGAACTTACATAATGTGATTATACATTACATCAATCTATAAGTATATCTCATTGAGCAATTTCCCAAGGTTACATCATAAATCTACCCAATACATGGGAGAGTAACATATCAATATACAAAGTATGAAAAAAGTACAAATATACATCTGGAAACATATAACTCTGGATCAAGCTGTCTCAACAAATTCTACACTAAAAGGTACATCTACAAATAGGGAACCCAACAGGGTGCGTAGCACGTTCCACCCGACCACCCCCGTGCTAGGAGTAGATAAGAAAGGGTTCCCGACCAAGAACATCTAAAGAAATACACAAGACTAAACTCCAAGCATGGAAAGATAAATCACACAAAAAGGAAACCATAACATCAAAAGACCACTTCCTACACATGACAACAATGAATCAACAAAACATATCAATAGACCACTTCCAAAACACAACAACAATAAATCACCAAATCATATTAATAGACCACTTCTAGAGGATTCCAATAAAACAACTCAAAGGGAAAGCTAGAGGAGAGTGTCATCGCATGGCCTTACATGGATTATCTAGACAACCTATCACAAGGTGCCACCTCCATCTATGATTATCCTGACTACCTATCTCAAGGCGCCACTCCATAGGGTGACTCATGCGGAATCATTAACCTCTCATGAAGATGAGGTCACGATTATGCCAACCATGGCCTTCTCAGCCACCTTTAGTTTATGAAAGCCCTAACAGGCAGACGAGGCATCCATAATTATCTTATTAATGTTTAACTACCCACCCCCTAATTAATTTATTAGGTTATCACTTATTACTCAAACTCTAATGTGGGTTATCCTGATAGCCCCTTTGTGCGCCGACACCCACATAGAGCCACTCTCCGTAGAACCCAAAACATAACATCAAATTCCAAGGGGTTGTACCCACAAGTACTCTAAAACACAAAGTAGAACAACCGTGAGGCAAAACCATCTCGCCAAAATTCATAAGATTCAACTCCCATAATATATGGGTACAACCCAAGTGTAAACTTAAAATCACAACTATAGACAAAATCGAAACAAGTATCAAATAAAAATAATCACATATTAAACCACCATTTTCTCATGCCTCTAGAAGTTTTAGCAAAAAACTTCTCTCCTATAGTAAGGTCGACTAACTTAAGGGCCCCCTCATGCTTATAACTGAACTCAAGAAAATCAACAAAGAACTCAAAGAAAATCAAAGAATTAAATATTTATTCAACATCAAGATTTTGTTAAAGAATGCAAATTTACTTAACATTCACATCAAGATAACTCATTGCACAAAATCCACCATGGAAGTTAATCTATTAGTTACTCAATTTATTTCATTGATTAAAAAAAATCGGTTAGATTTAATAAAATATTCTCTTTCAGTTTGTCCAATAACAATATATCATTGCAAATAACTTTCGTAATATTTTTCTATAATTTAGACAAGTGTATATATATATATGTATATATATACATATATATTACATTTATTATCACAATTAAATTAACATTATAAAAATAATCCATTTAATTATATCTCATATAAATAAATAAATAAATTTATATATATTATCATATATATATATATGATAATATATATATATATATATATTTATTAATATAATTTAACAAATTTAATTTAAATTAAATTTAATAAATCTAAAATTTTAAATAATAATTAAAAATGAAATCTATATATATATATATATATATTTAAAATTCTATACAAACAAAAATAGAGCCTAGGAGGTTGCGAACCTCCCCATAGGGGAGGCCGTGGCCCCCAAGGCTGCATACAATAGTCCAAAGGATTGATGTGCAGCAGTCCTTAGAATGTTGTGCGCAGCTTTTAAGGCTGCTTATGGGGGTATGGCAGTGGTCGTCCCCCTTCCCAAACATTTAATTTAATTTTTATTTTTATTTTTATTTTTTAAAATTTTTTACATATATTTTTATAACATAAATTCGTACAAAATTTTTATCATAGGTATTTTTTTTAATAACCAATCTCATCATAAAATTTCTCAGAACATATACTTGATATATATATGAGTGCATATATATATATATATATAATTTGTATGGTATAGATATATATTTCTAATTTCAAATATTTTATTTGGACATACTAGCAAGATTTAATAGTAGAAGAATAACTTATTTACATAGAAGTTTTTCTAAGAAAATTTTCACAGGGGTTTTCAATTTCACAATTTTGATAGAGGATTCCATTTGCAAACAACATAGGTTTTCTATTGTTTTCTTTTGTAGTTTTCCTATTGTTTAACAATATATTTTATTTCATGAGGTTCTCTGATTTTATTGTAAAATTTCTACAGAGGCAACAATATAAGCACAACAAAACTTCAACAACCAAGAACACAATTTTTCTATAGAGGAACTTTTAATAAATTTTTCTACAAAGGGTTACAACTAATTCACAACAATTTCTTTTTACACAGACAATATTAGGCAATCTTTTCAAAACAAGAAAGTAATTAAATAAATAGTAAAAGAACCTGTTTCCTGAAGCTTGAGGGAACGAGAGTTGGAGCAAAGCTTCACCTCCGAAATTTCAACTTCTAAATCCTTTCCAAAAATTTCACCTCCAACCAGAAACAAAATATGAGTCCAAAAAATATGCTAAAAACCTCCACAAATTTTAACCAGAAACCCCCAAAAACCCAAAAAGTATCTACAGCCAATTTCTTTCCATGAAGAAACTTCTTGCCGTTCCTAGCATGCCAATATTCTCTCTGAGAATATTTTAGAACAAGAAATTTATTAAATTCCCCACTCACTCCCGTAAATCCTCTAATATAAATTATCTAATTTTTTAATTATTTTTCTTTTAATAAAAAAAAAAACATTATAAGCTATTTAATTAATTTAAAAAAATCAAAAATTCAAAAAAAATCAATACCACTACCTTAAGCAAATTTAAATTTCTAATTCCCATTATAACATCTATTATTTTTATTTAAACTATCCACTCTATCATAAAAATTTAATTAATTAACTTAACTATAATTCTCTACAAATAATTATATCAACTAAATAACATTAATTAATCACACATAAAATAAAGATTAATTAAATAACAAATATTTACAAACTAAAATAAATAAACAACACTAACCCAAACTTAAACAAAGACGAGATTGAGACAAAAACACCATTGGACTCACAACAAGGTGACGGACTTGGTATGGGGACACCTTCTTAACCACTCCCTCTTTAACATCAAACCTATTGGGTTTATGGGACACACTCAAACCTATCAAGCAAGTGGAGTCGGTGTCCAGTACCTACATCTTGCATAGAAATAAATGTCAAGTAGCATGTAAATCTCCATTGCAGACACATCGTGAAAGGTAATTGCGGGGTAATAGGGCACTTGCAAGCAAGTGATGCCACTCTGTCCTTTCACCAAGACACACTAGCAAACGCATAAAAAACCATAGCAACATAAAATCACAACATCACCACATATATTATTAAAGAAAAACCATAACATAACCATATAACATAATCACCATGAAATGTAACATCAAGCATCATATGTAATATCAAGTGCAATCAAACAACCAAACTATGAATCCACACACAACCAAAATGATGAATTGATCACCCACACAAACTAAGTACAAAATCCACACATAAGGGTATCAACTACACGAGGGGTATCACACATCATTTCATCCTAAAATCCATCCTCTTTTCACTTGTTTGATTAAATTAGCCTAGCTATTTAATTAAATGCCTCATTTTCATCTATTAATCTAATTAGGTTAATACCTCCCCCTTTCATGCTAACCTTTCATCCTATTAGATTGAATAAATCAAAATATTTAATGTTAACACCCTAAGTCCTCTCATCTAAATTAAATAATCTTAATTATTTAATTAAATATCATTTTGATCCCTTTTCATTAAATAAGTTAATTATTTAATGGATATCCTAAATTCCTCTAAATTGCATAATTGAAACTTTGTTTTAAATATCAATTTACTTAACTCTCCCACTTGCAAGGGAATATTCCTTAAGAATATTCCTCCTTTGCACATTCCTCCAAAAGGGAATATTTTCACGGAATATTCCTTCCCTCTTCACTCATTCAAAAAAGGGAATAGTATGCCCTGTAACAAACTTTCAACAAAATTCTTGAGAAAGTTTTGAAAGTGTGCTTCTTTACATGATTGTGAACCCTTGATTAAATATCAACTTTCATTTTCAACCCTTGATGAGAATCCATAATCCATGCCTCCATCTTCTTTCCATCCTGACCATTGATTGATTCTTTCAATCTTGACCATTGGTTTCTCTTTGCCTATTCTATAAATAGACCTTTCATCTATTGAATAGGGATCCATATTTTAATAGTAAACTTATGCTATTAAAATCACTCTCATTTGCATCCATGTTTCTTGTTTAATTGCATTTTAGATTAATCTTGGTCATAGTAGCTTAAAACATCCATTAATGGCTTCCATGGTAACTTAGTTTGCATCCATTTAGTATATTTTGGAATGTAGGGCTTGCATCTTAGAATCTCATACACATTTAGCATAGATTTACATATACCTACATCAAGCATCGTAGCATTTATCATGTTAAAATAGTTTTTCACCATGTTTCACATACATCTCTCATTGGTTTCATCAATTTTTTTCAATAAGATTTATTGAAACAAGCTCATTATCCAAGGGTTTGGGAAAGGGTCACCATTCTACATCAATGTGACACCACTCCCCCAATAGGATAAATTTCAATGTCTTAGAATAGATGTTTGTCAAGATTTCATGTTTTAGCATGTTAGTTTTAATGGTTGCTTCGTCTTTGTTTACATTGAATATCTTGTTGGGATTGATATTTAGTGGATTAAATATGCCTTGAATTAGTATGGATCAGGTGTAGTTAACCTATACTAAGTCATTGGTTACAAAATTTAAGAGTGTCTTTACATTCTTTTTATCACTTAGCCTATGTAAGATGTCACAAGCTTTGTTTAGTGTGTGGTAATGTTTATGCATTACTCCAATCAAGGATTGATATTTTGAAATAACTCATTGTGTTGGTCCATGCAAGGAGATCCATTTGGTATCAAAATCCTTAAGATGTTTTTTTCTTAAGATTATTCCTTGAAAAAAATTTAAAATTTCTTAAACCATTTAGAACTTCAATAGAAGTATGAGTAGAGCTCGTGGACTAGAGTTTCAACTTTTGATATTGAAGGAAACTTGCTTGCAATTTTAAATGCTAAATTCATTTCGTAGTCTATGTAGTGAATATCAATCATGTATGGTGAACAAGTAGTTTATAACTTTATGTAAAGACCATTCCTATGACCTTACATTACTAAAGTTGCATCAATTCCTAAACACACCAAATTTTTGGCAATTGTGAAGTCATGCATACCTCCAATTTCATTCAAATATTTATTAACTAGTTCAAATAAATTTTGTGATATCAAACTCTCCTCCATTTTATAAACAAATAGTAGATGAGGTTCAAAGACATGTTTGTGTATAATATGCACATTCATACATACCCAAGAAGTATTATCTACTATAGTAACTTTGCATCTAAAGATAATGCAATAAAATTCAACTTATTTTTTTCTTGTAAATCTTGTTTTTCCACCTCAACAAGATAATTTGCTTACTCCCATGCATAATTTATTGACCAATGTGTGCTAGGCAAGTTAGAAACACCCAAAAAAGAATAAATTATTATATCTTGGGTAGTCTATCATAGTACACCCTCTAGTCAAAATATGAAAAACAACACTCAACTAAACAATTTTTGCTAGTTGTGTTCATACCATTATCTTTGTCATGACCTTCTTTCTTGGAACATTTAGAAAAATCTTTATTATTATTTAGTTTCAAATAATTACTATTTTTATCTTATTATGGAGTGAAAACTAAAGGAAAAATAAATTAAAAAATCAATACATTAAAATATTTTAAAAAACAAATAGATACTTTGATAAATAAAATTTATGTTGCAAAAATTTATTTATGAAAATATGAATCTTTTTCAAATTATGAGAGAATGAAAAAAAATAATAATAAATAAATTTTAATTATCTAAAAGTTGTCATATTTCTCTACTTCAACTTTCTATTTTCTCTTCCAATCAACACCTGATCTCTTATCAGTTAACTCTGTAACACCCCGCCACATAACCCTAGAGGACAACACAAACACAACAGAAGCGTAACAATTTTTTTTTAAAGTGTAATAATAACAAGTAAAGTGAACTACACTTAATGCATACATCCTCTAAGGTACGTGACAATGTTTACATTTGAATCTCATAATATACAAAAGTAAACTAATCCATAACATATAAATAATACTCATGAAATAAATAACATACATCCAAAGCATTAAACTCATCTCATTAGATACAAAGTACATTAAAGAATCATCCATAATAATGAGGAAGATCACATAATAATGTTACAATAACAATGATACAAGAATCCTCCTCGAATACAAATGAGGAGTAGTACAAATACATAGGAATCCAACTTATACAAAAGTACATAAGAGATGGAACATATCAACTGGAACATGCGAGCTCTACAATCTAGAAGATCCCATCACGAACATAAAGTGGAAACCCAATGGTGTAAGGTGCACGTTCCACCCAACAAAGTGGTACACGAAGGTCCACCCCCTATGCTAGGAGATAGTAAAAGGGATTCCTAGGAAAAACCAACAACCTCTAGACACAGGTAACACACAATACTATACCATACAAGAACAATACATACCTAAAGGTTACATTGCTTCCAGAGTAAAATAATCAAGTATATCAACTGCATAATACATACTATTGTTATAGGAGGAGTGTCATCACAAATTTGCATGGGTTACTCTGGAAGATCTTCCTAGGCCATGACCCCCATCTTGGGTTACCCTAGTAGCCTCTCACGACCCCCGACTCCACATGCAAACCGAGGCAGAATCAAATATCTTTCAAAGGGACAAGATAATGATCTTTCCATTCCAGGCCTTCCCATCTCATCTCAAGTCTAAACAAGCCATTAAGCCCATGAGTGAGGCATAATTAACAAGTTATATGATTTAAGCTACCCTTTCCCCTAATACAATTATTTAATTTCCATTGAATTAACTAACTCTCACATGAGTTACCCTGGCACCACTTTGTGCACTGACCCCCATTGAGAGCCACTCCCCTACTTAAAACAAAAGGATCTAATCCAAAACCCAAGGGTAGCCAAAGTGCACAAAAATTGATAATAAATATCAACCATAATGCAAGAGGCAACGCATCTTGTTCGTAGTAACCGGGTGTTTAAACTGAATTATAACCAAGTGCACTACCCAAGGAAAAAAAAGGGTTGAAACATAAATCACAACAAACCCCTCATAAAATAACATCATCTGTAAGACTTACATACACAACTAACCAATTTCCCAATTTACGTAAACAAAAAAAATCACAATACAATAAGCAATTCAGGAAAGAAATAAAGCTACCATTAGGATTTCCTAAATCCAATTTCCATTTCAAGAAAATACAATTACACATTGCCCAAATAAATTAGCTTATTAAAATTTCACTTATAGACAAATAAATAAATTAAATCTATTTGTTTATTTCAATTTCCAAATTACATTTAAATAAAAATCAATTTCCTCTTTCATATCATATCATTTAAAAATTATCTTACTTATGCAATTACATGCACCTGTTATAGAAATATATATATATATATATATATATATATATATATATATATATAATTATATATGTATTTATATATAATTATACATATATAAACATATTATTTAAATATTTAAAAATTAAATTACAATTTTTCAAACATATATTAAATACATATATATATATATATATGAATATATATTTACATATATATATCTATGCATATAGATATATATATAATATTTTATATATTTGGGTAAAAGTGCAAAGCTATGTCACACTTTATAAAGGAAACGGCCAACGCTGATCCAATTTTGATTCTTAAATCACTAAAAAGTGGCATATATGTTTTGAATTTTGAAATGATGTAAACTAGTAAAATATGTACTTTTTAGTATATGTTTGTATTTTAATAATAAAAATAAAAAATTATTTTAAACTAGTTTTTAATAAATTAAAACTATAATTTAGTTGCTGATAAAATGCTGAAAAATGAAATTGCATGGGACATCAAATTTTTATAGAAATTTTTTTTTCCTTTCAATTTTTTTTTTTGTGTATTTATAACTTGAAATTTTAGTGCATGGATATATTTTTTTCCAATTTTGATAAACATATATTTTTAAATAAATATTAAAATGTGCGTGAATAAAAAAGGAATTATTTTCATCGGATGTCAACTTTCATATTAAATACTTATCTAAAATGGAAAAAAATTATACCATCTTAAAATAGATTATTTTATCTAGTGCATCATATTTTTTTTTATTTTTTAAATAAGTTTTAGTATTTTTCCTTGGCATAGTAATCAACTTAATATTTTGTGCTGATAACCTACTTTCTATAAAAATAAAATATAAAATATAAAAAATAAGTAAACTATTAAAATAAATATATTTTTGAAAACTCCACTTATGGATCTACAAAAGGGTATTTTTATATTTTAAAAAAAATGTTATTTACATTATTAGGAGTTATTGAAACTTCAAATTTTTCAAATAATTTTATTTTTTTGGTAAATTGGACTCAAAGTGGTGCTCCATATATTTTTACCCAACAATTTTAGTTGAAAAAGTTGTGGAAGTATCTAACTTAGATAGAATGAATCTTACTAGATCATATGTTTGATCAAAATCGATTTTTAGTTAGAAATACTTAAATTCAGTTATGCTGATAAGTTGGCTGAAAGTGTGACACAACTTTGTGCTTTTACCCATTTTGAAACCATATAATACATCGAAATCAAAGGCAAATGAAAAGTCTTAGCATCCATTAATCCCTGGCTGAGCTTACACAACCGATTCCTCATAAGGGCGCAACCTATAAAGGCAGCGTTGGGCACTGCCTCCACAGTATCACCTCCCTATGGGGATGGCTATGGGAGTAGCCCCCAACCTCATATAACTTTGAAACTATAAATTTTATTCTATAAAATTTCCTGCGAACTTCTTATCTGAGATTGTTGTATGGATTTCGATCCGGGTTTTTTCAAAATAAAATTTTATCAGGAACTTTCTTCAACTATATATGTATATATATTAATATATATATTTATATATATATCAAAATGATTGCTCCAAATGAGCAATTTTTCACAATTTTTTTTATAGGAAAATATTTACAAATTTACTAGAGGTTTTCACTTTCCTAGCCAAATAAAACTAATTAGGAAAAAACAAAACAAAACAATAATCTTCTATAGGAAGATTTTTTCCCATACAAACAAGATTTTCCACAAATTTTGACAAGAAGATTTTAAATCCATTCCTACAAATTTTTTCCAAATCATCTATTATTTTCCTTCTGGAATTTCTTTTGTTTTAAAAAAATTCTTACAGAAGTTTTCAAATTTTCTATTGTTTTAAATCTATTTCTACAGAAGCTCTAAAATTTTCATGAAAATTTTCCAAACACGACAATCTTTCAAATTTACAAAATATATTAAAGCTTATACACAAATAACATATTCTTCTTGTATAGGAAATCTTTCTAATTTACATATAAATAAATAAAAATTAAAGAACTTGTTTCTGGATGCTTGAGGAGATGGTGTTTGAAGTAGAGCTTCGCCCTCAAATTCCAATTTACCAAAGCTTCTTCCAAATTATCCACTTTTCATAAAGAAGAAAACAAAACCAGAGTTAAAATTCTAACATTAATCAAAATTAATTAAATAATCACTAAAAACCATTATAAGCATTATTTAACATTAATTTCCCACAAAACATACCTTACAAAATAAATAAATGACAAGGCAAATGTCGACAACATGACAACTCAGCAAAACCAAACAAAGACTAATGACACACTATGACTAGGGTTGTGGCTTGAAAAGGAAATCCATTTACTATCTCCCAATCAACTATTCCGTTGGGAAATGGACATGCTCAAACCTATGAATCCATGTGGAGTTGATGTTCTATACCTACAATCCTACAATAAAACATATGTCGTACATATATATAAATCATGAATCAAACACACGTGAAGAGAAAATCGCAGAGTCGTAGGGCACTCGTAAGTGAGTGATGCAATCATGTTCCCTTCACCAATACAGTGTCATATCAAAACTGAAAAAAAAAAACATCAATTAAATACAAATGAGCATATATCAATATTAACTCAAATAATCAACTATGTGAACTAGAAAGCATGTCATAATCAATAATCATCCATATAGTGTACCATCACTTCACAATATAAAAACCATCATCGCTCCAATGTCAGCAATCAAATAACAACATAGTATCATGGTCTATCAAAGTAAAAGCACTGTCTGGAAATATAAGCAAATCGGAGGGGTGCAACATCCTCCCCCTAGGATTAGGCTTATTCTTGGAAGCTTGCAAAAAAAAAAGGATAGATCTCCTTCATCCTAGTTGCATCCTCCCAGGTATCCGAAGTATCATCTCTAGGATCCCACTAGACCCTAACCTACTCAATATCTCAACCCCTGAGGGAGAGTCTCTTGTGCTGTGTGATGGCCATGGGCTCCAAAACTAGCTACCCATCCTCTACCTATAAGGAATTCCAATCAAGGATGTGAGATATATCAGGGTGATAAGGCTTGAGTACTGAAACATGAAATACGTCATGTATGCACGAGAGATTGGGCAGCAAAGCAAGATGGTATGCTACTAGTCCAATCTTATCAAGAATCTCAAATGGAACGACAAAGTGAGGTGTGAGATTAGAGCCCTTTCCATATTGGATTGGACTCTTTCATGAATGCACTTGCAAAAAGACTTGGTCACCTACTGCAAACTGGCGATCCACCCGATGTGCATCTGCATACTTTTTCTACCTATCTTGTGCATCAACCAAATGTTCCCTGATACGGATCACCTATTGCTCCATATCTTGAAGAATTTCCAGACCTAATAGAACTCTATCCTCTAACCGATCCCAAATCAAAGGAGCCTGACATGGTCATCCATACAATGCCTGGAAAGGAGGCCTACCAATCAAACTTTGATAATTGTTATTATAAGGAAACTCCACTAAATAGAGATAGTCTTCCCATTGTGTCTACTGGTCCATCACATACATGCGTAACATATCCTTGACCTCTTAGTCTTTCCATCTGTCTTAGGGTGATACACTGAACTAAAGTTCAATTGTATCCCCATGGCATGTTGCAATGATGTACAAAGAGTTGAGGTAAACATAGGATCCCTGTTAGAAATGATCTGACGAGGAATACCGTGCAACCTAACTATATCTCCCATGAACACTCTAGAAATGGATGAAGCATTATAGGATGAACGAATAGGCGAGAAGTGTGCTACCTTTGTCAACCTATCCACCGTCACCATAATGACATTGTGTCGTCGTGAAGAATTGGGTAACTTAACAATGAAATCCAACGAGATTATATCCCATTTCCATTTTGGCACCAAATGTGGCTATAGAAGTCCTGCTAGATGTTGGTGTTCAACCTTCACTCATTGACACTCCAAACATCTCGACACAAAGTCAGCGATATCTAGCTTCATACCTACCCAAAAGTATAGTTTTCATAAATTGACATGCATCTTCTTCACTGCTGGATGAGCTAAATAGGGTGCCCGATGTGCCTCTATCATAATTAAGGTATGAATATCTCTAGAAGATGGAACATAAATGCATCCCATGTGTCTCAATAAACCATCTAACTCTAGAGAATAACCTAAGAATCTTCCCTTAAGAATTTTTCCTGTCTCTATCTCTGGTCTCACCTCCTGATACCAACTATTTGAAGGAAGTGTAGAAAGAATCTGACTCCTCAAATTCACAGCAAGAGTCAACTCTAACAACTCATGTGTCCGTCTACTAAGAGCGTCAACAACTACGTTCTCCTTCCCCTGGACGAACTTCACCTCGAACTCATACTCACAAATGAATTCCATCCATCGCCTCTACTTGAAATTTAGATTAGGCTATGTGAACATGTACTATAAGCTTCGATGGTCACTATGCAACTCAAATCTGTGCCCCAATAGGTAATTCCTACATCTTGTCAAAGCATGTACTACCATTGCCAACTCAAGATCGTGTGTGGGGTAATTCAACTCATGATCCTTGAGTTTGCGCAACTCATACACAATAAAATGACCATCATGCATCAAAACTACTCCTAATCCCTCCAAAGATGCATCTGTACAAACAACAAAATCTTTAGTAGGATCAGGTATCACAAGAATCAGTGTGCTGGTCAACCTCTCCTTCAGAGTCTGAAATGCTACCTTACACCACTCTAACCAAATGGATCTCTTTCCTTTTCTCTAAAGAGAAGTGGTAGGATGTCCTATCCTAGAGAAACCCTAAGCAAAGCATTTGTAATAACCCGCTAATCCCATGAAACTACGTATCTTTGCCACATTAGTGGGTGTAGGCCAATCAATGATCGCTTGGATCTTCACAAGATCTACTACAATACCCTCTCCTGATATCACATGCCCAAGGTACTTAACCTCAATCTTAAAGAACTCACATTTGGATAGGTTAGCGTACAACTGATTATCTCTCAAACACTGCAAAACCTACCTCAGATGCTCCTCATGCTCCTCTATTGTCCTAGAATAGATCAATATATTATCAAGGAATACTAATACAAATCTATCCAGATAAGTTTGAAAGACTCCGTTCATCAAGCTCATGAACACAAATGGCGTATTTTTAAACTTGAATGGTACAACTATACACTCGTAGTGAGTGTAACGTGTGAAAAATGCCATCTTATGAATGTCAGAATCAAAAATACGTAGTTGATGACACCCTAACTTAAGATCAATTTTTAAAAAGACCATAGCACCCTTGCTCTGATCAAATAAATCATTAATCCTAGGTAAGGGATATTGGTTCCTGATTGTCACTTTATTCAGCTAACAATAACCTATGCATAGATGGAGAGAACCATCATTCTTCTTCACAAGAATTACTGGTGCTCCCAAAGGTGAAACATTAGGGTAGATGAAACCCTTCGCTAGTAACTCCTCCAGCTACAAGCAGAGCTCGTCAAGCTCCTATGTAGTCATATGGTACGAAGCTCGTGAAATAGATTCAAAACTAGGTATAAGATCAATCTTGAAATCAATGTCACACTAATGTGGCATCCCTGGAATCTCATTGGGAAATACATTTGCATACTCCTAAAGTATGGGGTGGCTATCAAGAGAAACCTTCCCCTCACTATCACCCAACTCCAAGTCATCTACTGTCATTGCAAACAACTGACATCCTTGATGTACACATCTCCTCAATTGCATAGCCAAGATCATCCTCAACGATATGGGTCTCTAAACTCCCACTATCTCAACCTCTCTTCCAGATACATCAATGCATCAAATCAACTTGTGTTGATAGTCAATAACAACCCTGTGAGCCTCAAGCCAATCCATCCCTAAGATGATGTCATATGACCCCAATGGTATAATGCAGAGGTCTACTATAGTGTGAAAGGATCCAATCTCCAATCTACAATCAAGTACTATGGAATGCATTGTAACCTTAACACTGGAGGCCAATTCGACCTGCCACTTAACGTCTTGCTTTACTGCTCTTAGTCAACAACATGCGATGAAAAACAATGAAATAAAAGAATTTGATGCTCCTAAATTAAATAAAATGGTAACCTTGTTACCCTATAACATACCAGAAGTCTCTACCACTGTGCCCTGGTGACCAGCCTGGCATTTGTCAATTGTAGCAAATACTCGATGACCTCTACCCGCATCTCCAATAGTCAGCTCTGATGCTGCTAGCCTCTGAGTATAACCTGATGTGCCTTATTGGGACACTATCGCGCTATGTGACCTTATTGGCCACAAGAAAAAACATCCTTTACCCTTGTCGAATCCTCTACCTCTAGGAGGCACACTCGACTACTCAACACTACCCCTATTATAGGTAGACTGCATACTCTATGCCAACTGCTCAAAAATTGGGGCATTTGTTTCACCTCCAGTTCCTGTCACCCCTTGACTGATACTTGTTTCCCTGTCTCTACTAAAAATTATTTTGTTTCCCCTATGAATTTTGATACTAACTACTCTGTACAGGCGCCTGCTATGTCCTAGGTGGTCCAACTCCCTAAGCTTGGCCACTACGTGAACTAGTTCCTGCAACTGAAGCACTACCTATCTGCACTCTAGTATGGCCACCCAATGCCTTCACCAAATTCTCCTCCAATAGTCTGGCCTTCTCTACTACTATCTCCATAATCTTGGGTTTGAAAACCCGAACACCACCACTGATCTGGGCATTTAAGCCCCTAATGAAGAGCTGAACAAGCATGCCCTCATAATCACCAATGCTAGCAAATTGCTTGAGCTCATAAAATTGATGCTCATACTATTCCATCGACATGGCTATCTATCAAAGAGCATGAAACTCGTCTCCATGACGCTATCGCCAATGGTTAGAAAGGAATCTGGCACTAAAACTCTCCATGAACATATCCCAAGACACAAAATTAATGTCAATACAGAGCTTCTACTCCTCCAATCTCCACCAGGTAGATGCAAAGTATTGCAAGTGCATGATCGCACATCTGGCCTTGGTGTTGCTACCATAAGGGTGCATAGAAATACACTGGTTCAAGTCTATCAACCATGTCTCAGCCTCTAATCCATTGCCAGAACCATCAAAAGTGGGCAGACGAGTTCTAAGTAGGTCTCTCATGTGAGTGGCTATGACTGCCTTTGGCTGTGCTAGTACCTCTCTCTCACCAATATTAATATGATCTCTGTCCTACCTCGACCCAAGGTGACCAAGAGTCTCCTCTAACAAATGACGCAACTGAGTGCCCTCGATCCTTGGTGGATCCTGATTTTGATCACTGCCTCCTGAAGCATTTTGGGAAGCCTGATGTTCCTCATGATCTAAGTCATGGGGAACATGGGGAGGTGAATCCTACTGACTACCTCTGCGACCGCCTCCTCGGCGATGACCACGACCTCTACTATCACCTCGCCTAGGTGGCATGATCCTACACAGACACAACAAGGTATGAGACAAGCTACAAAAACTTAAATCCTATGCAACTAACAACTTAATTGGTTCAAAATTATCCGAGAGCACCTAGTGTATAAACTTGGGCTTTGATACCATGTGTAATGCCCCACCACGTAACCCTAGAAGATTATGCAAACACAACAAAAGTGTAACAATTTTTTTAAAAAGTGTAATAATAAGTAAAGTGAACTACACTTAACACATGCATCCTCTAAGGTATGCGACAACGCTTACATTCGAAACTCATAATATACAAAAGTAAACTAATCCATAGCATATAAATAATAATCATGAAATAAATAACATACATCCAAAGCAGTAAACTCATCTCATTAGATACAAATTACATTAAAGAATCATCCATAGATTGCATTCATTCCATAAAGCAGTTACAAGACTCATTTCCAAAATGAGGAAGATCATACAATAATTTTACAATAACAATGATACAAGAATCCTCCTCAGATACAAATGGGGAGTAGTACAAATACATAGGAATCCAACTGATACAAAAGTACATAAGAGATGAAACATATCAACTGGAACATGCGAGCTCTCCAATCTGGAAGATCCTGCCATCATGAACATAAAGTGGAAACCCAATGGTGTAAGGTGCATGTTCCACCCAACCAAGTGGTACCCAAAGGCCCACCCCCCATGCTAGGAGATAGTAAAAGGGCTTCCTAGGCAAAACCAACAACCTCTAGACATAGGCAACACACAATACTATACCATACAAGAACAATACATACCTAAAGGTTACATTGTTTCCAAAGTAAAATAATCAAGTATATCAACTACATAATACATATTGTTGTTATAGGAAGAGTGTCATCACAAAGTTGCATGGGTTACCCTGACAGATCTTCCTAGGCCCCGACCCCCATCTTGGGTTACCTTGGTAGCCTCTCACGAGCCCCGGACCCACATGCAAATCGATACGGAATCAAATATCTTTCAAAGGGACAAGATAATGATCATGCAATTTCAGGTCTTCCCATCTCATCTCAAGTATAAACAAGCCCTTGAGCCTATGAGTGAGGCACAATTAACAAGTTATATGATTTAAGCTACCCTTTCCCCTAATACAATTATTTAATTTCCACTGAATTAACTAACTCTCACATGAGTTACCCTGGCACCACTTTGTGTGCCGACCCCCATTGAGAGCCACTCCCCTACTGATAACACAAGGATCTAATCCAAAACCCAAGGGCAGAAAAAGTGCAAAAAAACCAGTAATAAATATCAACCATAATGCAAGAGGCAACACATCCCGTTCGTAGTAACTAGGTGTTTAAACTGAATTACAACCAAGTACACTACCCAAGGAAAACAAAGGGTTGAACCCTAAATCACAACAACCCCCTCATAAAATAACATCATCTGGAAGACTTACATACACAACTAACCAATTTCCCAATGTACGTAAACAAAAGAAATCACAATACAATAAGCAATTCAGGCAGGAAATAAAGCTACCATTAGGATTTCCTAAATCCAATTTCCATTTCAAGAAAATACAATTATACATTGCCCAAATAAACTAGCTTATTATAATTTCACTTATAGACAAATAAAGAAATTAAATCTATTTGTTTATTTCAATTTCCAAATTACATCTAAATAAAAATCAATTTCCTCTTTCATATCATATCATTTAAAAATTATCTAACTTGTGCAATTACATGCACCTGTTATAGAAATATCCATTTAAATATATATATTTATATATGTATTTATATATAATTATACATATATAAATATATTATTTAAAAATTTAAAAATTAAATTATAATTTTCCAAACATATATTAAATATATATATATAAATATACATATATATACATATATATATAAATATACATATATATACATATATATATATATAAATATATATGAATATATATATATATATATTATATATATATATATATTTTGAAACCATAAATAAATCGAAATCAAAGGCGAATGAAAAGTCTTAGCATCCATTAATCCCTGGCCATGCTTACACAACTGATTCCTCATAAGGGGCATGCCTTGTGAAGGTAGCACTGGATGCTGTCTCCCTATGGGAATGGTATGGGGATAGCCCCCAACCTCATATAACCTTGAAACTATAAATTTTATTCTATAAAATTTCCTACAAACTTCTTATCCGAAATCGCTGTACGAATTTCGATCCGGGTTTTCAAATTAGAATTTTATCGAGAACTTTCTTCAGCTATATATATATATTCAAAGATGTTCTCAGATGAACAATTTTTCACAATTTTCTTTTACAGGGGAAAAGATTAATTTACCATTTTCAGCTTAAAACTAATTGGGAAAAAAAAAACAAAACAATAATCTTCTATAGGAAGATATTTTCCCATACAAACAAGATTTTCCACAAATTTTGGAGGAAGATTTTAAATCCACTCCTACAGAGATTTTTCATATCATCTATTGTTTTCCTTCTAGAATTTCTTTTGTTTAAAAACAATTCCTATAGAGGTTTTCAAAATTTCTAATGTTTTAAATCTATTTCTATAGAAGCTCTAAAATTTTCATGGCAATTTTCCAAACACGACTATCTTTCAAATTTACAAAATATATTAAAGCTTCTACACAAATAACATATTCTTCTTGTACAAATAATCTTTCTAATTTTCATATAAATAAAAAAATTTAAAGAACCTGTTTACAGATGCTTGAGGAAATGATGTTTGAAGTAGAGCTTCGTCCTCAGATTCTAATTTACCAAAGCTTCTTCCAAATTATCCACTTTTCCAGAAAGAAGAAAACAAAACCAGAGCCAAAATTTCCCGAGAACTTTTTTTTTTCCAATTTTCAACAACTTCCCCAAAATATCTTTTCTCAGTCCCATGAAGTAGCCTCTTTCCTCTTTTAGTTAATGCAATTAATCTCTCCGAGAATTAATTCCCAACAATAGTGTTTAATTTTTCTAACATGTCACAAATAAAATATCTTTTCAACCAAATCACAAATATTTCCTCTAAGATAATTACAAGATATTTATGCATTTAATAATTCATAATTCACCTATTAATTTCTAATTAAATTTAATCTAATTAATTTAATCACTTTATAAAATAAAATAAATTTAATTCATTAAATCAAATATAAAAATTCTAACAACATTAATCAAAATTAATTAAATAATCACTAAAAACTATTATAAGCATTATTTAACATTAATTTCCCATAGAACACACCTTGCAAAATAAATAAACAACAAGGAAAACCTGGACAATATGACGACTCAATAAAACCAAACAAAGATTGACACACACTGTGACTAGGGTTGTGGCTTGACAAGGAAATCCAGTTACTATCCCCCAATCAAGTATTCCGTTGGGCAATGGACACACTCAAACCTGTGAATCCAAGTGGAGTCAATGTCCTGTACCTACAATAAAACATATGACATACATATATATAAATCATGAATCAAACACACCGTGAAGAGAAAATTGCGGAATCACAAGGCACTCACAAGTGAGTGATGCAATCCCGTTCCCTTCACCAATGCAATGTCATATCAAAACTGACGAAACTAAAACATCAATTAACTACAAATGAGCATATATCAATATTAACTCATATAATCAACTATGCTAACTAGAAATCATGTCATAATCAATAATCATCCATATAGTTTACCATCATTTCACAATATAAAAACCATCATTGCTCAAATGTCAGCGATCAAATAACAAAAACATAATATCATGGTCTATCAAAGTAAAAGCACTGTCTGGACATATAAGCAAATTGGAGGGGTGCTACAAACTCAATCTCATTTTTTTGATAATTAAAAAGATAGAAATACATATTCACAAAAAAAAAGGATGGATGGTAAGAAGTGATAAGAAGGCACACCCCGAAACTCACATGGGGAAAACCAGTCACATGATCAATTTAGAATATAAATCTTCCCTTATCACTACTTCCCCTTTAAAAAACTTCATTTTATAACTTTGCATAAAGTGAGAAACTTCATGTACACCATTATCCATCTTTTAAAATTAAAAATTCATTATTATCCTCTTATAACTCCCAAAAATTTATTGTTGGAGGTGTACTCCATTGAAGAAAAGGGTTGAAGACTTGGGAGGCAAGAAAAGGCTGAAGCTTGGTTCAAGAGAGAAGGAATTGAGTTTTATAATGCGGTAGGTTCCTCTCTCTCAATTAATTTCAAAGAAAAATGTGTAGTGAAGAAAATCTCTTTTTTTTTTCTTTCTCGATGCAAATAATTTTCTCTATAAAATAAATTAATTAAAAATACTCACCGAGTTAAAATTATTTACTCTATTTATTATATTAAAAGAATACAATTTTATTTATTGATATTTAATCATTAATTATATATATATTAAAAAGCATTTTTTATTTAATATAAATATATAAAACACATTGTAAAAAATATTGTTTTAATATTTCTTGGGTCATACAACCTGTAGGCTTGCAACGACTTGCACAGACGCCATAGGCCTTCATAAATGTAGGAGAGAGTAGACACTTCCCCTCCCCCTTTTTTTTGAATTTTGATTAAATAAAATATTATATATGTAATATTTGAAATAATAAGATTTATAGATTTATAATTGTATTTTTTTATATATTTATTTTTATTTTGAATTAATAAATGAAATTTTAATATATAATTTTGAGTTTATTTAATAGTAAAATAGTTTTATATGAATGAAACAAACATAGAGATATATACTAGAAAATGGTTTTTTACGTAGTTAAGGGTACGGTCCCATGGAGGGGGGCTTCCTAAAAAAATTCAATAGTGTTGCTAAGATTTTTTAGGAATATTTTATAGATGGTGGTCCCATGAGTTCAATTTTGCAATTCAGCTTAAAAGTTTGAGCTCCAAAAATCAAGGGACGAAGTGGAGTAATTTGATAAAAATTAATAAACAAATAAAAATTCTCTCATTTTTTAGTTTTCTTTAGGAATTTAAAATTCAAAGTGATAGACAAGTGGCAGAAAAAATTCCTAAGCTGTAGGGGCAATTTCCAGCCCCATCTCAATTTCACCGGCTGAAATTTGTAGTCCTAAAAGGTAGGGGCTGCTATTTTTCAGGAGGAGATTCCAATTAATCCTATAGCATAATTTTGTTTGCTCCATGGGACCGCTTGATCCATGCAAATAGAAGCCCAAGCCCCCCATGAGACCATACAGTAATATGAGTTGGATAATCAAACCCCATGTTATTATTTAACCTTTAAATTGGAAGTTTAGTTTATTTAATATCTAAATACCCTTAAACAAATATTTTAGATTAGAAGTTCTAATTACCCAAAGATTTCTAAAAGTAATATTATTAGAAGGTTAGAGTTCTATTGAAATCAACTAAAGATAGAAGATTTGAAATCTCCTTTGTAAAATAACTTGTTTTTTTTCCTTCACAAGTTTAGATTAGTAATAAGTAATTTTTTGAGTTGGAAACATAAAAAAAATCACAAGTTTAGATTAGTAATAAATAATTATTTAAGTTGGAAACATAAAAAAAATCACTCAATATTTTGTTTTTGGTAATAAATCAAGTAATTTGTTTTTCTTTATCCTCCACAAAATTTGGATTTTGGGATTTATAAATCATCTTAATTAAGATTAGCATTTAATTTTAAAGCAATAAATCAATGTTCAATTCTATGGAGGAAACAACTAGTGTTAGTTTTTAAATTTATTGCTAAAGTAAATAGTTTCTATTTTCATATAATGTTGTCTTAATTTATTTGATTTGCAACAATATGTTAGTAATGAAAGATTAGTATAAATTTCAATTAGTGTTAGTTTTAAAAGGAAAAATTATATTTCAAATGATTTATTTTCAAAAGTAAATGAAATGAATAAATAATAAATATTCACTTAGATTTGATTTAACTTACTTTCTAAAATAATTGCTGAGAATTAAGATTTATTAGTACTTATCTAGCCTTATAATGAGTTTGGCTTTTTTTAGTTAACTAGTAATTTTATTCTTTTATTAAAAAAAACTTAAAAAATTGTATTATTCTTTCCATTAAACTAATATCTTTGTTATTTATGTTATTTAGATTTTATGATATAATTTGATTATTAGATGTTTCCTCTTCTTTTCATTAATAAGTTTTTTTGTCATATATATATATATATGTTCTCCAAAAGAAATTATAGCCTATAATATATAAGTATATAAGAAAATCTATATTATTTTAGGTCTTTATTATATATAATATATAACCTATTTAAAATATAGATAATGCTAATCTCTCTATATATAACCAATAAATTAATATATATTATATAAATTATTATGATTTTATCTATTTATATTAATATATATTATATATATATAATAAGTTATAAATATATTATAATATTTTGTATTTTAACCATCTATTTTTTGATTTTTATTAAATCATTTATTTATTTTTCTGATTTATATTTTATATAATATCATCCTTTTCCTTTTTTCTTTGTTAAATTATTATTGTTTTAAGTTTTAGTATATTTTTCTTTATATCTTCATTTCTTTTAATAATTTTGGCAATTACTTCTCAATCATTTTGTTATATAATTCATCTTTATAATTCTCCTAGATAGAGTTATTTATTCATTGTTTGAAACATTTAACCTTTAACCTTTTTTTTATAAAGGGTCGTCATAATAGTGGTTTACAATTCCGAGAGGAAGGAATTTTAACGAAATCACATATTTTTAGAAAATATAATGATTTAAGCCTTAAAAGTTCCATTTTAAGGATTCCAATTGAAGAGGGTTTGATCAAATCACCTTAGATCAAACCCCTTGGATAGAACCTCGCTAGTTTTAAACCATACCTATAAATGCGTCTCCTTTACACCTATCAAAATGCTGATAAAAAATCACTTTTGATTTAGATTTTGGGGATCAAATGAATTCATTTAAAATTTATTTCAAATGATTATGGTATTCCTCAGAACAAGCTATCCAATGAATATAATTTTAATATGTTTTGGTTTTGTTATGTATTTGTTTTTTAAGTTTTATTAAACATAGGTTTTTCATCGAAAATGAATTTCTTTGTTCTTCACATGTGGAAAAATAGAAGATTATCAAAAAAAATTTTGAAAAATATGAGTGCACTAGATATTGAAGTCCTTGATCCAACAAAAAATAAAATAAATTTTGACATATACAAAAATTCACGCGTTATACAAATATATGTCTAAATTATAATTCATTTGACTTTGAAACTTGATTAAGGAAAAAATATTCAATAAAAACTATCTAACCAAGTGGAAGCACTAGATATCAGAGTTACAAATCTAAATTTGAAAGAATTAGAATTTTATCCTTCATGGAAAAAGTTATGCATTATACTTGTGTCACTTTTTAAAAATGTTGTTTTATGAAAAAATCTATTTTCATGGGAGATGGAAAAAGAAGTGAAATTTGATTCCAAAATTTGGAAAAAATATTTTTAGAATCTATAGACAAAATTTGATGAGACTCTAGTTTGTACCATCTTCAAATTACGCTTTAGCCACCATAGGTGCCGAATGTGAAGATTTAGTTAAAAATAATAATTTCAGATTCTAGTTTGGCCAAAATTGTAAACCACTATTATGGGATCACCCTAAAATGCAGTCGAGTTACATATAATGATTTTAAAACAGAATACAAAAAATGTTCATGAATCTAGGCCGAGCCAACCTCTAGATATTCATAGATACAAATTTTTCTTCAGACTACCCCTTGATGACCTAATCACCCCTTGATGATTTCAAAATACTTACAGACTCCATCGCACTCATTCAGTCATTTTCATCATAGAAATCTATGGTTTCTACCAAGTCTGCGAAATCCTTGAGCCATTGTAGACCCATCACCTCAACCACTCCCAAACGCCTGCAAAGGAAGTCCACTCTGATCCTTGCCTAGTGCTGATGGCGAATCGACTACTCTCCTTCCACGTCCATGATAAATGGTTGCCACTCCACCTAGATGCCCTATTGGAACATCTTGATCATGTCGTCCAAAAATGGGATCCCAACGTTGGGCCTTGCTACTACCACCACGTCCAAATCCTCCTCCAACACCGAAGCCACAAACACCATCCTTAGAAGAACTAGGTATCTCACTTTGGGCATGTTTAAATCCAACAATGACACTAGAAAGTGTGATGATATATTAGAGTTTGCCTTCATTTTGTTGCCTAAGAAAGAAAATTTTCGCCCAAGCACCATTCGAACCGCTTCAAGGCACAAAATGTATTTGTTCTGGCATATGTTCTTTAGCCTCTAGTATGAGATGAACATTATGAAAGCTGCTTCTGGCTTCACACTTTTTAGCTTTATGAGGGTCTCCATCTTTGTGTGCGGAAGAAGCCAGGAATAACACCTTAAATAGTCAAAAATCATCCACATCAAATCTGAAGTCTAGCTATTGCGTTTAATGTCTTCTGTACCTACCTCCATCATGAATCCTCCACTTGACGAAGGGAAGTAAAAAGAATTCCAAATGTTAGATTGTCATGCTTTCGTTTGATCTCAATCTCTTGAGAGTATCATTTTCGCATTTTCCAATGTGATCCCTCAATAAATTATGAGCGTTTCCAGCTCACCATAACTCTGCTCCCTCATGTGGCATTGATTTCCTAATTTAATACCTTGGCCATTCTTTGTTTGGCAGCGAATTCCCTTACTAGGATGGCTGACATAATGCTTGTCTCGACTCCTGTCCTCTCCTGACTCCTAGAGTGCCCATGTATCGAACTGGTTGAGCTGGCACAATGAACCCCACATTTGATACATGGGCACCAATCTTATTTAGCTATCACCCCTTGATTTTCCAGAGCGTCCACTTCTCGGTTGCCTTCCTTGTAGATGTGGTTTATGGTGTATCTATCAAATTACTTTAGCACTTTGATTGCTCTGGCATGAAGGCCTTGGAGCTTCCAATTAGGAGTCTCACCTTTCCTAAGCGTATTTATAACCAAAGCAGAGTCACCTTCATTTTCTATCTTACTAACTCTAAGGTTTTTGCATAAATTCATCCCATGAATGATAGCCATTAGTTCTGCTTCATTATTTGTTCCATCCAATAGGTGCTTAGCCGAGGATAGAATTGTCTTCCCTTGCCAATCTCTTATAATACAACCTATGCCAAACGGACCATGGTTTCCTTTTGAGGATCCATCAAAGTTGAGTTTTAGCCATCCCACTAGTGGAGGAGACCATACTACTGAGGCCCTTTCCTTAATTGCCTTGCTACCTCCATTTCCCACCCACGACAGGATTCGTAATGAGGGCCATACAAAACACAACCTAGCATCCCAACCAGAGAAGTGTTTGTCTTTTAGTGCTCTTTGCTCCAGTTTGGCATTCAATGTTTCTATTATTACTACCTCAATCTTGTTTAGGAGGGATGCAACACACATCTTCTTATCTTGAAACAGACGCCTATTCCTTTCTTTCCACAGTTCCCACACCATTATTGATGGACTAATTATCCAGACCTCACCAAAGACCGAGTTCCTATTCAGATATGGCCAAGTAGTGAACCAATTAAAATTTAAGTGATATTAAGGTTTGGGCCTTGGTTGTTGGCACTACATGAAAGAAGCCCCACTAGTTCACCAAGGAGCCTCCCCTTAATACTAGGGTAAACAAACTCAATTGTTGATATGGTAGAGAGGAACCCCACGAAGTTTGAACGTTGGTTGTTGGATCTATAGGCAAGAAGCCCCACCATTTCACCAAACGGTCACCCCTCATTTAACCTTTAACCTTTTTTATCCATTTATTTGTGTTATATGATATTACTACAATTTAATCTAGAAGTGCTTACTTGGGCATCTATTTTCATGGAGAAAAATAATTATGTGTAGTTCCCCTCCATTCTCACTATGGATGTGTAGGTAGTTTGGCTTTGGAACTTGGAGATGAAGGGAAAATAATAGGGATATTTAAAGGTATGTGCTAATGATTTTAAGCAGTTGATGTTGTATATTATGAATTTATGGACTATGTGAGAAGATTAGGATAAGACTTATTATATATGTTTAAAGATAGGTTTATTAGGATGTGTGTGTGTGTTCAAACATGACCATTACTAGGATGCAAGCTATGGGAATATTTGTGCTATGGAAGTGCTTTGGTTATATTTAGGATTTTCACATGATTTTGACATATTATTATCATGATGATATGATATTATGATTTTTATTATGATTATATTTATTATCATGAAGAGGTACTAACTTGTGTTCAAGTGTTGCGGTTGTAGATGGAA
The DNA here is from genome assembly GCA_007258455.2 of Sequoia sempervirens. NCBI lineage: Eukaryota > Viridiplantae > Streptophyta > Pinopsida > Cupressales > Cupressaceae > Sequoia > Sequoia sempervirens. The sequence continues at coordinate 3,816,970 of VDFB02358134.1, read as the reverse complement.
CATGAGCATCTGTTAGTAGTTTTGTGAGTATGATGCATATTGTTATGTTATTATTGATATGAAGAGATTTACTTGGATAGTTAAGTGATGTAGTAGTATGTTTGTTAGGATAAGTGGAAAGGGCGACATCATACCATTGGATGTATGGGGGACATACGAGAATGGGATACAATTGTTAGAGTTCTTTATGCTTCAACTATTATGCATATGTGCTCTAATTTGTATGTTTGAGTAAACAAGTACTAGGCTATGTCTCCACCTATATTAGCAGGTCTGAGCGTGCCTCTAATCCCAATGGTGGTTGAGGAGATAAAATTTAGTCCAAAGTTATACCCCAACCCTAGCCATTGTCCCCAATTAAGGACAATTGATTTAGTTTGTGACCACCTTTCTGGGTTGTCAAGGGATAATGCCCAATCTCCTTTACCCTATGGTTGGAGAGTTGCACGTGTGTGAATGTTTTTGTTGAGTTGCATTAGTTAGTGTCACTTTAGTTATTATTATTATTATTTTTAAATTATTGGCATGATGTTGAAGGTATTTTGTGTTAATCCACCAAGTCCCTTAATGGGGCATTACACTTGGTATCAGAGCCAGTGTTGCAGCACTGGGATCTTTGGTCAATGTTGTCACCCATGTCTAGTTATAGGAACTTTCCCCATGCATGTGTTTTTGAATTTCTAATGTGTGGCTAGAAGGTCATAGGGACCCTTGTGTTAGATACCATGTTTTAATCTAAATACCCAGTTGAGATGTTAGATAGAGGATTAGATGCTTTGTGTGTTCCCTTGTTGGGTGTGATTCCTTGGATGCTACTAACTATTGATTTTTCTTGTGTGACCTTGTTTCATTTCCTTGACTTCCAATTCTTTAAAAGTATAAATTTAGTCTTGAAATGCAAGTGCGGGTTCAGATTAATTAGCTGTCAAGTTGGCATGTGGATTTACTTTTCTTGACTAAATGTGCATTAGGATAAGATGTTATTTTGTGTAGTTGAGCTACTTATGTGGTTCTATGCAAGTGGGAATGCATGTTATGTGGTTTAAAAGGGAAGTACTGACCTAAGTATGTCATCTCTATGTGTGTTTTTCTGTGGTTTGTAGGAGTGTCTACACCCATATGTTGTTCAATACATTTTCATAATGTTAAGAATATACTGCATGTAAAAGGGTTGTTGGAACAGACTAAGGAAAAATATGTAGGTAGGTTATAAATGAATTATTTTCAATCTTTTGTGATTGCTATATTGCATGCCGAGTGATGTAATGGAATCCTGACCTTGTGTTTAGTTATGTTTAGAAATGGAAAACCTTCCTGTGGGTGGTAGTTAAGATTTGGGTAGAAAGTGTGACTTAAATTTTCCTTTGTATTGATGCTTTGTTTGGAAAGGTTGTGTTTTCAAGTTGCTTGCATTGAATTAAATTATCTTGTTTCCTCTTTCTCTTAACCCACATATAGTTAATAAAGAGAATTAGTCTTAAACCACATTATAATCGAAAATCATTTAGGCCTTAAACTTGTATCCTTAAACCTTGACTGTGAATCAAAGAAATTATGTTTGAAATTACTTGAGTGACAGATCTTATGTTCTCCTGAAACTACACTCCTTACTTTTGGTTTATGCATAAAAGATAGATTATGAATGAGATTGAGAGTAGTTGCTAGGTATTTAATCTATGCATTTGGAAAAAAATTTATGTGATTACGTTTTTCTTTACATGATGTGATATTTTTTTATTGGAAAAGGCCATGTTTGTGGAATAAATAAGATGCCAGTGCATAGAACTAGGTTTCTATTTTGAGAAATTATGATGATTGTATTGGTATTTGAACATCTTGTTTGCTATTTTTAGCTGAAACCTATGATGTAATGTCCTTCTCCTTTCTTACTATTGTATAAATAGAAAATATTTATGCATTGGATGGCTTGCATGCTGAATTGTTATGAGGGGGTAACATGTGAAGTAATTAAGCTTAGGTATGGAATATGGATGTTTGAGTAGGCATAATCACTATGTATAGATTTAGTGTTACTTGTACTAGCCTGGGATAAAGTTTGAGAGAATGTGGGATTGTGTTTTGGAAATAAATATGTGAATTCTTTTGTTTTGTGAAAATTTGAATAACTTGTGATGAAGTAAGAGTTGTTTGTGTTTAGTAAAGGCCTACATGAAGTAGTAAGAGTTAAGTAGAGGATCATTATTTTTCTTTTGCTAGTATAGAACTTGTGTATAATTTGTTGAACTTTGGATGCATGAATATTAATATGAAAGTATTAATGATTCTTGGATGCATTTAGAAATTCATGGTGCTTGTGTAAAATTATTATTGTGTGGAAGAAAAGTTATTTTGCATATATATATGTTATGAGGATAAAATGTTATACTGAATGAATGAAAGTGAATGTGAATTTGTTAAGTGATCACGATGATCTTGACTTTGACATGTAGCATCATGTGATATATGGAAAAGAGTAGAGTGAAAGAAAAACTGATAAAGGGTTATGGATAATATGTAATGATATGATTTTGGGAAGGAAATCACATTGGTTATGGAAATAAATGTACTCATGGTATGCGATCCTTGAGAAGTAATGGAATTGTGTATGTAATTGTACCCCCCTGTAAATGTGAGAAACTAGTAACTATGCATTGGTTGAATGTTGTGACTACCCCGTACTTGCTTTGTGTGCCCATGGGATGGTGATATTGTGTACCCATCCATGAGGAATATGTTGTATTTTTGGTGTGGGACTAACCATACCATTATATGTGCTTGTATGTTTGTTACCTGATTGAGGGCCAACCCACATGTGGTTGAAATTTATATATGTAAGAGTATCCAGAAGATAGTTTCAAAGATTTTTCTCTTTTGGTTCTCTAGTTCCTCAATCCATGAAGGGGTAGTAGTAGCCACAAAGTTCCTTGGGCGAAGTGTGCAGTGTGCACATATTGCAATGCAGAGCGGTCTTAGCTCAATCGATCCTGAGGAAACATACCCACTACTTCCCCTTATGATGGATCAGGGTACTTGATCCATATGTGCTACCCCACAATTTTGAGTACAACAACATTGGTTTGTTAGTATATTCCTAGCCCTCCGTAGGGATGTTGAGCTAGCATTTCCTGGCTGCCTATAAGGGCATTGGGCTGGCATTGGCGAGTCAACCTCGTCTGTATGAGAGGTGAAGCTTGAGTAGCCCCATATTGATATACTCATATATGCATTATATATATCGTATTTCCACATGTTATGACATGATGCATTGGATATGATGCCACACCCCGCTGATGTTCCAACATAGTGTTGGTGATGATGTCATGTTGTTGATGGTAGCAAGTTAGGCTTGAGGACACGATGCCATGTGCATAGACACATGAAGGTGGACTATGAGAATGTGTTATGATAGCCTACTTGTGTGATGAGTGTAATGGGGCCTCACACACTTGTAGAGGGATACTCATATTTTATTTCGACAGTGTTTGGGTTGGTTAACATATGGGTATGTTCTAGCCATGTATACCTCTAGCTACGATGAGTACCTGTGTGTGCCTTCTCCATGAGGTATTTCTATGCAAGGTGTGTTTTGTGCGTGCCTACTTCCGCGAAGCCACATACACATTTCCATGTGGTATACGACCAGTGTGTGCCTTCTTCAGTTGGTGTATGACCATACTGCACTGACATGCGATGCGGGGTGGGGGTTGAGGTGCACATCCCATGCAGGCAGCTCCAAGGAGTGCGTGGGCCACTTGGCTAGTCCATGCCACGTGACAATGCGATGCAGGGTGTAGTCGAGGAGTACACTCTGAGCCATGTGGATGGTGTGTTCATTCCTCACCACATGAGGGCTATTGTTATAACTTGAAGTTGTTCCCTCCTTCCTCATTTGGTGGCTAGTATCTAGTCACGTAGTGTTGTACAGTGCAATTTCGAAGATTGTGGACTTTCTTTATAGTTATTGATGATTTGATGTTGATTGTGAAGGCTGACACCTTGTTTATATTTGATTGTGATGGTTTAGTCACACCTTGTGATCTTATTTGCTCATAGCCCTAGTGGTTACATTTGATTTAGTCTTAAAATTATGTGCATTTATTGCTTTATTGTTGAAATTGAATTTTTATTTTCTCTTCTTTATGACTTGGTGGCTAAACTAGTTTATCCTTATTGTTTTCGATGTTAGCCATGTGTCATATTGTGATTCCTCTCCAAGGACATATGAGGAAAACTTGGTGAGTGTATACGAGGAAGCAGACATAGGGAACCTTGAAGATGGGGGTATGTGAGGCTGTTACACAGCTAGGACCCACTACCCACCTATGTGTGATGACTATCTCTTGGAGGGTAACCACCTTATACAACAAGAGGCAGATCATTGTGGTGTTGTTTGGATGGTCTCACCATGTGTGTGTGGCCTAACACCATCAAGCCACTGAGTGTGAGGTGTGGATCATGTGAGATGGATATTGGCTCTTGGCTCATGGATTATGTTTCATGGATTAGTATGCTACTTTTTTAGTGTCCAAATGGACCCTCGTGTAGCCTTGTGTTGTGCACTTCCTGGTGATATGATTGTGTATTTATGTGTTAGATGTATATTTCTTATATTTTGTTGCTTATTGATGTAAAAGAGGGATAACCATGCTATCTTAAATGTGAGTGTATTGTGAACCTATGCTATTAAATAGAGTGGATGTTAGTAAAAATCATAAATTGTAATTTGAAATATGTTTTTGAAACATGAGATGGTGTGTATTTTTTAATATCAAGAAATCATTTGATGTGTTTTCCTTGTATGAGATTATGGAGATTTTTATATTGGGAATGTAAAATGGTGTTAATTGGAGTACCTGCTATATTTGTTAGTGTAAAATCAAGTATCATATTGTAAGAGATGTATGGATTTCTAAATAAAGGTGGTTAGGAAAATATTACTTTCAAATGTGTAGCCAAATAGTGATTTTAATCGAAATGATTTAGATAGAGGATGTACATCAATTATAGAGTAGAGAATTTTTGGTACTAATGTGTCATATTTCCACCCTAGTTTGTGACTTCTAAGGGTAAGCAATTTTTAGGGGGGGAGAGTGTAGTGCCCCTCCATTCTCATGGTGGATGTGTAGGTAGTTTGACTTTGGAACTTGGAGATGAAGGTACAATAATAGGGATATTTAAAGGTATGTGCTAATGATTTTAAGTGGTTGATGTTGTATATTATGAATTTATGGACTATGTCAGAAGGTTAGGATAAGAGTTATTAAATATGTTTAAGGATAGGTTCATTATGATGTGTGTGTGTGTTCAAACATGACCATTACTAGGATGCAAGCTATGGGCATATTTGTGCTATGGAAGTGCTTTGGTTATCGGTAGGATTTTCACATGATTTTGACATATTAATATCATGATGATATGATATTATGATTTTTATTATGATTATCTTTATTATCATGAAGATGTACTGAATTGTGTTCAAGTGTTGCGATTGGAAATGGAACATAAGCATCTGTTAGTACTTTTGTGAGTATGATGCATATTGTTATGTTATTATTGCTATGCAGAGATTTAATTGGATAGTTAAGTGATGTAGTAATATGTTTGTTAGGATAAGTGGAAAGGAAAACATCATACCATTGGACGTATGGGGGACATACGAGAATGGGATATGATCGCTAGAGTTCCTTTCTTTATGCTTCGTCTATTATGCACATGTGCTCTAATTTTTATGTTTGAGTAAATAGGTACTAGACTACGCCTTCACCTGAATTAGCAGGTATGAGCATGCCTCTAATCCCAATGGTAGTTGAGGAGATAACATCTAGGCCCAAGTTATATCCCAACCCTAGCCATTGTCCCCAATTAAGGACAATTGATTTAGTGTGTGACCACCTTTCTGGGTTGTCAAGTGACAATATCCTATGGTTGGAGTGTTGCACGTGTGTGAATATTTTTGTTGAGTTGCGTTAGTTAGTGTCACTTTAGTTTTTTTTTTTTAAATATTGGTATGATGTTGAAGGTCTTTTGTGTTAATCTACTAGGTCCCTTAATGGGGCGTTACATTATGCTACAAGATTAATTAAAATCTTTTCTTGGAAAATAGAAATCCCTACCTTTTAGGTTGCATATTTCAGCTGGTGAAATTGAGGTGGGGCTAGAAATTGGAGCTTAAAATTTTAAATTGAATTGCACTATTAAAATCATGAATCACTAGCTTTAAAATATTCCTAAAAAATCTAGTAGCATGCACTAAATTTTTTTAGGAAGCCCGCCTCCATGGGATCTTACCCTTAGCTACACTTGTGTCTACTATGAATCCTGATAATTCAATATAATATATTTTATTTTTTAATATATATATATAATTAAAACTAAACAACTTGTAGGCCCGAACGGGTAGCATGGTTGGTTAAGGGCTTTGGGTTCATCCCATGTAGGTCCTGAGGTCGACTCACGCTCCAGGATGAAATTAGTGTGGGTCGTTTCGGGCGTGGTCTGCGCTTCCAGAGGACTAGTCTCGCCTCCACTCGCTCCTCCATCCCCCAAAACCTGGCATAAAAGTGAGCTAAGGGCAAGGGAGGTGGAGCTCGCTGGGCGGAGTTGCAAGGTCGGAGGAATTAAGCCAAAGATCTGGGGATACCTCTGGGTTATCAAAAAAAAAAAAAAACTTGTAATAAATAATCGTTTTAATATATAACAATTTTATATTAATAATTAATAACAAGAAAAGAAACATTGCCAACAAGCAATATCTAACATTTAATTGCTTTTAGTATATATTATATTTATTTTATTTATAAAATTTATTTAATAATACTTCATAATATAACATTTATTAAATATATTATTTATTTAAAAGTTAGTTATTAAAATTAGGTTTATAGCTATGGACAATGTTACAATCATAATTGGGATTAGAGATAGGTCTAGGATTAGGATAATGGTCTAGAATTTATTGTTAGGGTTAGGGTTAGGGATAAAATTAGAGTTAGAGTGTGAGTTAGGATTAAGGTTAGATCATGTAAATCACTAATTAACAATACTAAAACACTTTAATTAATAAAACTTACATTTATTTTTATCAAATCTAAAAAACAATAATTACAATACTATAAAGGCAAACTAGACACTACATTGCACTTTGTTCAATTTGGAATAGACAAGTTGCCATCAAGTAACTAGAGTTAGTAATGATTTACTTTCAAAAGACAAACCAAATTACCTAGTTTTATTTCATCAATTGAACTTATATTTCAAAATCAGTGAGTAGTTATTTCTCAAGTACTAGAATTTAATTCAATTTGTATATAACAAAAGTAAGCAAGTAGATTTAATTATTTTCAAGAGTGAGCAAAAATATTTAAGATACTACAAGTGACCAATATTAGTAGAACTTAGTAATAACTTATTAATTTGTATTGCAAGGAATCTTAAATAATTAATATAATTCAATTAAAGAAAATAGTAATACAAGATTCTATATTGCAAAAATAGGCTTCAAGAAAGATAGTCTAATTTATCAAAGAAATTAGAACTTAGTCAAATATACTATTATTTAAATTTATATCAAAAGAATTATTAGTGTATGAAACTTAATAATAGTTATTGTTACTCTTCTAGAACTTATGTGGCAGTATAAACTTTATATTTGAATGTACTTTAGGGAAAGATTTAAAGCTTATAAAAAACAATATATCACGTTTATAACTTCTTGCCCATCATAATCTATTTCTGGTAGGATCCTATAATTTTTTTGATGCATATTGAAATTTTAATTGAATATTTATAGGTTTGAATACTGATATGGGGTTAATTAGTCCATTTTCCTTTGTGATGAGAACTAAATTAGTTGAGTAAAGCAATAATAGGGTTTATTAACTTAAAATTATAAAAGAGATTATGTTTTCATCCTATGCTCTCACCTTGTCCTTGTGGATCTTGGTGATAAACTAAATTGACTTTGATTTTGAAAAAAGTGTTTAATTAATGTTTTCTACTTTTACTTTCAAAAGTGATAGGTAAAGGCTTAATTTATTTTAAAATGTGTATTAAAGTTAGTCCATATCTTTAAGAAATTATTATTAGTAAAAAGGAAAGTAATTTTCAAATGTTTAGAATAGTTCAACCTTATTTTTCAAAAGGAATTAACATTAGGATAATTTATGTGTATTTATTTGTATTAAAAGTTTTAGAATAGTTTAAGTTATTTCAAAAAGAAATGAGTATTTTATTTAAGTCATATTTGCAAAAGTAATTCTCAAAGTACTTTAAATAGTTTAAGTTTATTCAAGTTATATTTGCAAGTAATTCTTGAAGTGTTTAAAATAGTTTAAGTTATTTACAAAGATAAATAGTATTAATTAACTTCATATTTAGTATCGTAAATTTAGGAAATAATGATTTTAGAGGTAAATCTTCAAATAATTAGTATAGTGATTTTTTAAGCAATTAGTATTAGATAAGTTTACTTCAAGAATTAGCATATGTTTTATTTTAGTAATTAGTTAAACTTACTTTCAAAAGTAATTTTTTTTTAAGGCAATTAGAATTAGATAAGTTTATTTATGCAAAGGAAATTAACATTAGCAAAATTTACTTTCAACATTTATTTTCATGCAATTAGTATGATTCTTACTTTATTTTAGATATAAAACTTTAAACAAGAATTGAAAATAAAACTAGCAACGTTCAATATCAACGATGTCTCTGGCTCACATTTATGGGTAATGTTGTCACACTTGATCTACTGCATCTATAACCTAACATAACTACAACAACGATGTCTATGGCATCACCCCTTTAAATCATTAGGGAGAAATAAGGGACACCATATTAATAAAATCCAAGAGTTGCTTAATCTCTCATGGATCAAGAATCTAAAAAGATTAAGCTAATAAATCCAAATCTGCTAGTTCAAACTTAGTAAAACTTCTTATAAGATTTGGTAGGATTTTATTTATTCATTCATGTTATTTATATTTCATTGGATATTTAATCATGGAATGAAAATTTAGTTCAACGGTTTCAAGGGTGACATTATTTTAGGACTAGGAATTAGATGTTTTGGGAAACAAGTAATAGTCATGGTGACTATTTATAATTTATATTGCTTCCCTTCATGAGTAGCAATCATAGAGGAACTGTTTGGGGAAAAAGGGCCCTAGAAAGGGTTGCATACCCACATAACAGTTCACATCAAACTTAGATTAGAAAATAGAACTACATATTTATGTCTTGATCCTGTTTGGAAGCAAGGTATGTAGGTAGTATGAGAAACGAAGGATGCTCCTAGTACCTTAGGTGCTTAAGGATGGGGTTTAGGGAAAGTTTATGATAATGATAAATTAAAATATAATTTAATATTTCAAGAGAATTTCTTGGTAAAAAGGGGATAAAAAATATCTAACATAAAGATAAGATAAAATACATTGTTTGCATACTCAGAAGGAATCTTGGATGGATTCGCTTGACTCCCCGAGGCCTTAGGCTGAATTCCAAGGTGGGACTCAAGATACATATTTATTTTTTACATACTCCTAAAGACAACGACCTCGATGCACTTCCAATGGGAGTGTAGTCTTTAGTGAGTGACTCAGGACCCAGATGGTCCCAATGAGTCTAAGTCTCTAGCTAGAGCACATTCCTATCCCTTATGGATAGATTCTACCCCATTTGGGTAGATGTCTATCTTGGATGGATGGATTCCTATCACATATAGATACAAGTACCTGAGCATACAATTGAATAAACACATAATAAGATAATAATTAAGAACCAAGAAAGAAAAAATAAGTGGTAAATATTGGGTTAATAGTTTGGGTCTTTACTTGTGGTATCAAAGAAAGGTTCGAAAGCTAGGACTTGAGCTTACTACGACTTGCATAAATTGAAAGTACATAATTGAACTTTTGTGAAACTTTTTTTTTTATTGCCTTATTATGTTTTATTCTTGTTTATTATGTATGTTAGCTATAACCTTTAGAATTTAAACTAAAAATTGAACTTTTGTGATACTTTTTTTTATCACCTTATTGTGTTTTATTCTTGTTTATTGTGTATGAAACATTAGCTATAAAATTTTGAATTTGATATTCCTTTGGTCTTGATAAAATTCTTGGAGATTTATGAGGATTTTTTTAATTTATTTTAGCCACCAAGTTTTAATATGACTTTGAGTTTATTGTTGAGATTGTATACAATTTATGAATTGATAAAATTTATACCTTATTGTTTGAATAGGATACCTTTTTATACCTTATTGATAGTATTGATATGACTTATTGTTGAAATTGATATATTTTATGATTTATTGTTGATGGACAAATTTTACACCTTATTGTTGAAATGAATACATTTCATGATTTATTGTTGGAATGAGTATACTTATGAATTATTGTTGGATGAATATGATTTTGAATTATTGTTGAAATGGATATGTTTTATCCCTTATTGTTGAAACTAGAGTATTTTGAGACTTATTGTTGAAAGTGTATTCATTTTATAAATTATTGTTGGAGTTAATGACTTATTGTTTTTGAGAAGGAAAAGTTGATTTTGAAGGGATCCTAAAACCCTTTATAACAAGAGAAGGTTGCCAAATATTAAGCAACTACCACCATACAACCCCAAAAAACAAAATAGTTGTTACAAGATGAACCTTGACACACAAACAACTAGAACCAAAACAAAACATCAACAAAAAAGAAAAACAAACAAAACATAAAGTAGATTATCTAAAGCCTTGGATGCCTCCAAATTACTGGAGATAACATTATCATGCATCTGCACCCCGTCTATAAGCTCCTGGAAGGGAATATCAACCCTCTTTTTGGTCTTGCTTCTGATTTGCACACACAAACCATCATCCATGCTATTCTTCATTTGATTCTTTTGGTTAACATCAAAAATCACCTCCTCATTCTCACTGAGATCCAGCTGTTTACTAGTCCAGTTTAGGGATTTTTCATTCAGCAAAGTAAGCCCCTGCACACTTGAATTGAGATACTAGTTACTAATTTGCACCACAGACTGCAAATCATGAAAAAATTTATTGACTTTATCCTCCAAGGAAACCAAACTCTCCTCATGACACCTACTAACTTTATCCTCCAAGGACACTAGCCTCTCCTCATGATCCCTACTCATTTTCTTAGCATCCACTGCCACCTTCTCAACAACAACATTCATTGTTTTAAACTTTATTTTCACTGTCCGCTCCTTCTTGTTATAATTAACCAGTGCCACACAAACACTTTTCCATTCATTCAACTTAGCATTAAGATCCTTGAAATCTAAGAAACTCCATTTAAACAATGAAAGGAGATTATTCGTTCCATCCTTCACCATTCTACAAAAAATATCGAGGTTTATTTTATCCCAATTCAAATGCTCAATAGAAGGAATAACAACATTCTCAAGCTGACACTTCAAATCCAAACCTTCACCCTTCAAGTCATCACCATTTGGAGAATACTCCAAATCTACCACTTCAACCTCCACACACTTCTTATTAGATTTCACTGCCAAGTTTTCCAACAACTCCAACAACCCTTTCTTATCCTCAATCTGCTTGAAATCCTTACAATCAAGAGTCACCAACCTAGTATGCATAGGGGAAAATCCCCATACTAGATTAATAACATCAACCACAAGACCTTTTTCTTCCACATGAAGCCCTTTATCAACCTTATTTCTCCCCTACTTCCCCTTTACAGTATGAACAAGGGACACACTAGAATATTTCACACCATCCTTGACCAAGATTTTTCCTTTCCCACATTCTCACTTCTCATCCTTTTGACCACCTTTCTTCCCCTTAGACCCCTTCTTGGCACCAAAATACACAACATCGTCATCTCAATATTAGTCTCATAGCCCTTTGACACAGAATTAGATACCTCAAGCTCGAGGTCCTACATAGGCTTGCCAACTTTATCTGATGACTCCAAATCTTCATGTAACACCCCGCCACGAAACCCCAAAGGACATCACAACAAACTAAAAATTATGACACAATTTTTTTTAAAAAGTGAATCAACACAAACATCATACTAACAATAACATATAATGTATTCTACATGTACATTTGTACTAACTACGTCCTTTACAGTATAATGACTACATTACAAACATAATGATTAACCAACCTAAAAATAGATCCCAAAATGACTAATAACAAGGGAATTTACATCTACCACATTAAAAGAATCAAATATACATATTTCCATAGATACAACACCACTCAAGAGCATAGAATACAAAACAATGAATACATATATATATTACTTCCCATACATGGGGTAGATCATTACACTATTTACAAGTTTACATCAAAGTTACCCTTATAACAATGGGAAGGATAGATCAAATACAAGATAAGATACACCTGAAATGATTACATTTCATAACATCAATGCTAACTCAAGTCTGGTACAAGATCTGGAATCTCTACATCAGGTACCACATCCATGCTTATGAACATCAATTGGGAACCCAATGGAGTGCATAACACGTTCCACCCAACCATGTGGAACCCTAAGGTCCACCCCCATGCTAGGAGATGACAATAAGGATCCACTACACAAATAGTCAAGCATACATAAGCTAACATGACTCCAACATACAAAAGTTAAAAAAATGTAAAGTACGACCACTTCCAGAGGTACATGAACAACAAGGGGAAAGCAAACAAGGAATACAAGGTTGTTATAGGGAGAAGTTTCATCACATAGTTTTCTATGGGTTACCTTGGTGTAACCTTCCTAGGTTACCGAACCCCCATCCTGGGTTACCTTGGACCACCTCTACCAGTCGTCGGACCCCCATACAAACTCATGTGGGATCAACATACCTTCCTATCGGATCAGACAATTGATCTTTCCATTCGAGGCCTTCCCACTCATCTCAAGCCTAAACAAGCACTTGAGCAATGAGTGAGGCGTTATCTTGATAATGTGAACTACCCAAACCCCTAATTTATTTTAGGTTATCATTGATTAAGAAACTCTCATGAGTTACCCTGGACCTGCCACTTTGCGTGCCAGACCCCCATTCAAAGCCACTCCCCTTACTAGCAACAAAAAGACTCTACAGTTCACTAACTGGGTAAGCCAACTTGCACAACATATAAAGCCACATGAATTATCACATAAAGTGAGCCATGCACCAACTTGCACAAATTCACCACAGATAACAATTCCATAGTGCAAGGCGAGAACCCACATAATAATAAATCAACTATAGAATCAAGTGTTCACAAAGAACCAACATGAAAATCCAATCATAAAGAAAACTCTTTCCCCAACCTTTGGAAGCCTCACAATAACCATTTGACTCTAGAAAGCTTGCTCCATTAAAAAATAACCAAAAGTCAACTCAATATCAAAATCAACCACAATAATCAATAATAAAATCAACCTATGGGGCATCCAAGAGAGACCTCAATTTTCTCCTCACATGATACCCAACCATTGATTACCTAACAAACTTACAATTTGGCTAATAAACAACTTTAACAAAATCAACAAACATGACAACAATAGTAATCAATCGATTCACAAATCAATTCAAAAACCAACCCAATAAATCAACATGAACAAACAATCAAATCAACCATGACATGTTTCATAAAAGGGATTGTCTCCACAACTCCAATTACTCATTAACTTAATCCCCTTAAATTACTTAATAGAGCATTTACCACTACAATACAATTATACTAATTACATAATCACATCTTTATTCAAAAGGCCATTCACACAATGACACTCATATGTCAATGATAATAATCAACCAATTTTGAATTCAATTATAGGAGGATATGACGAAATCCACATTTTAAAAGAATAACAACTAAAGTTCTTCTACTATCCAATTATAAAACAAACCAATATTCAATTAAATATTCTTCCTCCTACTAAGCATTATATAATATATTAAATATATGTTTAAACATCCTAAAATATAGCTAATATAGTTAAACGAATAGTGACAAACTGATTATCCGATGAACTTAAAATTTAATAATACAAGAACCTTATCTTCACTATACAAATACTTCTCTTAATACTATGATTCAATATTTTATCCCACTTTATAGTGGAAATTTATATATCTATTCATATATATATAGAATATTAAATGCCAAACATAGAACACAAAGTGGAATAAACTTTACGTCAATTAAGCAATTGCAAGAGAAACCATTATTTAATCACAAGGAGAATAATTATAATTTACTTGTCAATAAAATCTTCTAATTTTGAGTCAACATTCATCAACCTACCCAAAGCTAGCCTAACACAAATCCTTTTATTTATCTAAATATATATATACAAACAAATGATTTTCCCCTATCTAATAAACCCTCCATTTATCTATATTAGAAAGTCAATTTTCCCTTATTTGATTTTTCTAACAACATCAATTAGTTTCGAGGAAAAATATTCTAATTTTCATATTTATAAAATCTTCCAATATAACATCAAACATCCTAAGTAAGTATAGAAATACATATATAAATATAATTACCCGAAAACCAAAGCAACTTGAATTCAACAATTATTAATTGCCACAAACATAAATCACATAACCTATCGAATGCCAAACACAACGTGTTTTAATAAAATACCAAACAATAGAAACATAAGTAAATCACATAATATGATGAAAATTCACCTTTAAAATATTAGGTACTAAATATAGGACATGGCCACTAACGAATATACGGCTCAAGATTTTAAATTGTGATATGTAGTGTCTCATAAAAATGCAGAACAACGCAGATGAAGATAAATAAAGGTTTCCTGAAAACTATCATCAATGGCTCTCATATTATGGCCAAAATACATTACCTAGCTTGCCATTAGAAATCTTCACACACTATTATCTTCTCAAAGCTCATAGAGTCTAATGGATTAGATGGCCAACAAACTTTTGACAAACCCCCTCAAGGAAGAGTGGTTCCAAGAATGATTAAATATGGGAAAACATATGCAATGTGGGAAACATTCGAATGACCCTTATACAAATTCTATACAATGACATCTCATGGATGAATTTAAGGTTGTAATGGCCGATTTTCATGCATTACATATATAATTGATCATTAGGGTGCATGGTTGAGATTTGATGAAAAAGGCTTAAGAACTTTCAAGAAAATGCAATCGAGAGGAGAACAAGATGCCAAGGATATTTTCCATTGAATGCCTCATAAGGCCGAATAATAGGGGAATAGCTAAGGAGACACATTGAGGAGCAGTTAGTTTATAATTGTAGAAGAGAGGAAGAGAAAATGATAGCAGGGTATGAGCATAATGAATTTGTAGGAAAGCCAAGGAAATTTTTGGGGAATGAGATTGGCTGGTGTAAACCAAATTCCCCTATGTGTGACTGAGCCTATACATGTATATCAGATTTCGTTCTATAATTGCAATCAACAACCAAATCTAAACATAACCCAAACCTCCTATTCAAAAATTATAGAGATAGATTTTCCCCCCCTCACAGAAAGGAACTTCTTGCCGAGAAATATTATTTCTTTTCCCCATAACCAAAAATCAATCCCGATGAAAATCCACTCAAAAAGATAAATATTTTTTTTTAAAAAGGAGAGCTGTGTGATTTTCGAGAACAAAAACCAATAAAATCTCCAAAAATCTCCAATAAGACATCAAATTCCTTTTCAACAAAGAGTTCAAGACTGTGCATGATCTTGCATGCAAAACCTTCTATCTTTTATTTTATTTTCTTTCTTATCATTTATCTTGATTCAAAATTAATACTAATTTCAATATTTCCTCACATAATTAAATTTATTACTTAAAATTTTAATATTAAACAATAATTTATTTTTATATTTAATTACGAAAGCACTTATAATTTAATCATTTAAATTTAATAAATAATCATTCAAACACAACATTTAGATTTTTTTTTGATTGGTAATAATATTTAGTTTTATTAATAGAAATAAGTCAAATTACATCATCTTCTGGATTTTCATATCAGACCTCCTACCACCCAAAATTTTGTTCCCTGAAAACACAATTTTCTCAAAATTTCACAAACTACCTACAGTATCTTCCTCTAAAAACCCTTGACATCTACTTCAAAATTCAAATTAATGCTCAAAATTTGCATTCACAAAATTTTCTTCAAACTACTACCTACCCTAATTTCAGAAGCCAACTTCCCTATATTCCCCATAGGGCTTAACCCCAAATTTAAGCAAAAAAGAAACAAAAAGACTCAAAATTCCATAGAGAATTAAATTTACAGAGACACTCTAGTTGAGCTCCCTGAAGTAGCTTCATTTTTAACCCCATTCATCTTCTTCTTCTTCCACAGATGCAACTCCTTCCACTCCAGTTGCTCTGCTTGGGCTTGGGCTTGTGCAATTATTGCCTCAACCTTGATCAATTCCACAAACAAATTTAAAGCTTTCCATCCTCGTGCTGCCTCCTCTCTCCAACTAGCTTTCTGCCTTCCTTTTGGCCATCTCACAAAGGGGGTATACTTCTCAACCTCATCATCCTCAACAATCTCAATTCCTTCACTTAAGTTCAATCCTTCTCCTGGGACAGACCATTCCAAGATTGTGTCCAATCCCTCCAAGTAGTCTTTGTGCACCAGTGCTTTCATCGCCCCTTTCACCACTTCAACCGGCTCTCCCAAGTCTAAACCCCAAGCCATTATTAGAGAGTATATGTCCATATTCATGCGATATATGTGCTTAAGGTCTCTGAACCCCTTGCGTAGTATCAGTTGCATTGACTGCACCAATCTCTCATCACTATAAAGGAACAAAACTTTCAATCTCTTTTTCGATGCTTCACCATAGAAAGGACATAGTTGTTTCTTTGTCTTGAGCAATAAATTTTCCTCCATCACTTCTACAAATTCAGGGCCTCTACCACTTACCAACCGTTTATGCGCTCTTTTTTTTCCATAGAAAAAGAAGGAAGCATCAAGAAAGAGGAAACTCAAGAGTTTAATAGGAATTATGATTCCATACTTCGCCATTAATGCCGAGCATACGTTCAATGCCGCCATCCAACTCCACAAATAATCCTTCATTTGCTTCGATGTTTGAATAACATTCAACTATTATTTGCATTTACTCCTGCATACATACCATCCCGCTTAAATCTTCCTCCTCTAAGATCAATTGTCTAAAATATTCAATTCTTGTTTCACCAACTTCTTCAAATGATAAAGCTCACTTTGACAGAGTATCTGCTTCAACATTTCCACCTCTCCTTACATGACTTACATTGAAGTCATCAAAAGCTACCAGCTCCTCTTTAATTTTTTCAATTACATTCTGTAGATGCCAAGCGTCAGTACTCCCTTTCATCACCATCTGTATAATTATTAGAGAATCGCCCTCCAGATGAACTTTCAAAGCCCCTAATTTTTTTCCAAGTTTGACAGCTGTTAATGCTGCTAAAGCTTTAGTTGTATTATTAGTCCCTTCCTCCAGCTTCTTTGCTCCCAATTCCAATATATTTCCATTCCAATCATGAGCAATAAATCCTGATCCTGATGGTCTAACGTTTCCTTTAGAAGCTCCATCAAAATTCAATTTCCACCATCCCTCCATCAGTTTTTCCTAGCTGACCTCCACTAAACCCTTAGAAGCTAGATTAACCCAACCAGGCCCCTTAATGGGCACAACATTTACATTTTTGAATAACATAATTTATTTAATTATATATTTAATTCTACATCAAACAACAACCTTAATAACAATTAATTTTAACACTATGTATCAAAAAATTAACCCAAAAAAACTTAATCAAACATCAACAAAGGGCCAAACATAGAGGGTTACTACATCCTCCCCTCCTAAGCTTCGACTTAATCCTAGAAGTCGCAAGGTTAGGATATAACATACACACATTAATCCTAGAATTCATTAAATAATACCATGTTCACCTTTCCTTTAATGTAAGTACAAGAAATATCAAATAATCATGCAACCCAATATCAACAAGGAAAAAAGATGAGAGCAACTGACCATGAACATAAACACGACTGACGGGTGAGAGATGAGATACACATCCTCTCCAAGGATGATGGTGATGGTAGGGGACCTTTTGTCATCTCCATTTTCAACATCATTTCCATTGGGTTTTAAGGCATGCTCAGACTTGATAGTGTAGGTGGAGTTGATGCCTAGTACTTGTAACCTGCATCAAAAAAATTGTCGAACAACATATATATATATCATACAATCAAACACACCGTGAGAGGAAATTGTAGTGTAGCAGGGTACTCGCGAACTAGTAATGCTACACTGTCCCTCCCACCAAGACACTTCAAACAATAATCCAAATCAATGAATAACAAAAAGTACATAGTAAATCATCTGCTATCTATCATCAAAGCTGATTCATTACATCAAAATGCTATACTTCCACAAAACTGTATAAGAGCGAATTTGCACCCCTTATGCAAATTCCCCTTTTTTCCTTTACCCACTTTAGAAAACCAAGTTCAGAGGCTTAATTCCACCTAAGCCCACTGCTTGAATCCCACTTGGCACCTATTTTGAGTGTCAGTGGAGGAATTTATGTTAGGGACACCTGTGTGGCACGCTTACGTCCCTGAAAGATTCTCGTAGCTGAACCTGCAGAGGCATTACTCTTCTCATTGGAGGTGAAGTTGTAATACCCCCTTCGGCCGAATGACCCAAATATGGCCATTTCTCTCCATCTTTCCTTCAAATTCATTCTTCCAACTTGCATTCCAACTCTTCACCACATCAAGCTTCCATTCTTCAACTCTCACATTCACTTTCAAGCACTCACTTTCACTCACCCCAAGTATTCAAGCATTCCATTGTAGCAAAGCAACACTCCATCACTTTGGTAGAGCACGTTTGGGACCACACCATTGCAGTAGAGGCTCGAGTACTCTCATTTCTCCCCCAAGCAGCCTTGAGTTCTCTTTGTGGAGGTGTTAAACTTCACTCTCCTCTCCTCTATCACTTGGTTTAGTAGCATAACACTATTTTTTAGTGCTTATTTTCTCTATACTATACTAATTCTTTATCTTGTTTCTTTGGTTTTTCATGGAGGTTGAAACACCTAAACGAGGGTCTGACTAAGGTAGGCCCCTATACAACCACCCAAAATTTTCCCTCTTTTTGTGTGTAGGTGGACGTGCTTTCAGAGAACCAACTGGTGAATGAGTTCCTTGGTGAGATTCTCCTTATTTTTGTCACTCTTGCATATTTGCTTTATAACATTAGAGAATATTTAATTTATCTATTTGTATCATCCTGGCCCTTTAGTTAGTTAACTAGGCCGTTAGTTGTTTTAGCAGGTTTGATCTTTTCTTTTTTGTTGTTTGGTCGTACAGAAGCCAACGTAGTTTAGAGACACTAGCGCATTGCGCTGTCATCCAAAGAACATGCTTCTGTCTTCGGGCAAAGAGCTCCTTGAGGCATAGTGTTGAACTTGAAAACTGGATCGCCTAGCCCTCCTCAAAACTTAGGATTGTAGAGTGGTTGTAGGACTTCATAGTCCTCATCATTCTCATCCTCGTACCCTAAACATCACATTTGCTTGAGGTAAGTTAGGGCAGACTCTCGCATCTTGAGCCTCCGTGACCTAAGGTCTTGCACGTGGTGGTCCCCCTCTCTTACATTTTTGGTGAACTTGACGTGAACCATTTTGGTTCCATCCTTGCAATACTGACAATTCCTTTCTTAATACTCTAGGAGTGTTGTAAGGCTGTCGCCTTGCAACCCAACCTGCAACCCCTAGTTGGCATAGTTGGAAGGTTCCAATGGTATTGTGTGATGAAACCTTAATTAGGTCACCATCTTATTTGTCAACCTTTAGGGATTCTATGAAAGCGTTGTATAGTGTGCGTAATGGATTTCTTCTTGTACCAACCCATCCCCTCTGCGTAGTCTGTTGATAGTGGTACTAGTATAACTTTCACTTCACAGGACTTGCTGATGGGCTTTAACAAGGAACCGTCTCCTCTTTACATTCCTGCATAGATCAACAGAAACATTGTAGCTGGTGTTCTTGTTGACCCTACATCACAAGTGAACATAATAACAAAGGTGATTATGCTAATAAAATTCTTACAAAAGGACGGGTATGATGCCCTTGTGAGTACCATTTGCACACATGATAGGCTTTCTGTACCCCCTTTGGGTAGTATTGTCCTGTCGGTCTTAGTTGGACCTAAGTCTGTGAAACTCTTGTTTGACATCATCCTTGGGTCTGAACTCTTTAGGGTGAAATTGGGTATCCCTTGGTTGGTGGCGATGAACGTGGTACCCTCTGTCATGCATAAATGTCTAAAATTTATCCACAGAGGCTTCGTTCCTGTAATCCATGACACCGGTTATAGACCTCCGGTTGCACGTGCTAGCTACTCCCTGGACCACTCTTGGCCTGCGCCTGTTGGTCCCCTTCTGCACCGAACATATTAAAACTATAGGAAGGGATGTCTAAGGCCGAAAGTGAGATACCCTCCCTCGCCTTATGCTATCTCACATAGGGCTTGCTTGAAGGCTGAAAACAATGCCACTAAGGCTCAAAAGAAGAAAGAAGAGAAGCGGTCTTGTGATCCTCCTTCTTCCTCTTCTATTACCTAGTTTGATGCTTCTTCTTGCTTAGTTGTGGTACCATTAGGTTTTGCTCCTCATTTGCAGGAGAACCCTTTGGTGCCCGCTTGGTGGAAGCCTAAGCATCCCGCATTCGAGCTTCCTATTCTAGTGACAGAGCCTAGACCCATTTGGTATGATAGGAATACTGTCTCTAGAGGAGAGTCCTCTTTATCTCAATCTCCGCTGCCTCCTACCACTCCTGCTCCTAAGGCAGTGAGAAAAAAGAGGCCCACTACCGAGGCTCTCGAGTCGACTCCTCCTGTCACTCCTTAGCCTATTCCTTCTACTCCCATGTAGGAACCTGTCCCTTTGCCAGAAATAGCCGTGGTGGACATTCCTATGGTTGAGAAGGAACCCTCTGCTCCCTCGTAGCCTTTAGCCTCTAAATCTAAGAGTCGTAGAAACTACCTTACGCGTGAACGCAAGCATTAGCGAAAGGATCTCCTAGCCGAGCAGGCCACCTCACAAAGAAAGGAGGAAGAAACAATCACCCCTACTTCAAGACCTCCTCCGGTGTCTTCTTCCTCCCTTCCTTTTGCTTCTCTTCAGGCTGGCCCTGTGCCACTCCCAGTTTCTGTTGCGAGCACGAATGTGCCTAACCCTAAACGGGTACAGGTGTTCATCACTCTTTTGGTGGAGTCACCTTTGCTGATGTTCATTCTGGATATCTAGCCTTTCTCAAAACCCATGGACATGATTAATCCCTCAGTTGTGTCCACTGTGGTTCTTTCTTCCTCTTCCTTTGCACCCCTAGCTTTGTCTGTTGGGAGTTCATCTCCTCCAACGCAAAAAGAGGCAGAGGGTGGTCCTTCTAACAATGAAGGATGTAAGAGGAGCCCACCTTCTTCACAAGGTGGTCCTATGCTGACTTGTTCTATCCTAGTGATGAAACAAGTCCCGACTTCCCCTAAGTTCATCACTACTTCTGAGTCACTCGGTGAGCTTAGCGGTGAACCTCATGCGCAATTCATCCCGTTTGCTGAAGTAAGACATAGCGCTCATGTTAGGTGCATGTTTAACTCCATGGATGAGGTTTCGGCCCTATTAGCGATCTTTGTGAAATCATTGACTTTGACTCCACAAGAGCTCGGTGGAGAGGACCTTGAGGGGCCCTCTTCCTTGGCCCTTATTGCGGAAGGGTCAGATGCTCCTCCTCTTAATATCCTGCTATTATAGGATCATCCTCCTTCCTGTTATGAGGATTTAGATTGGGAAGCAGATGACCTCTTGGCTAATCAATGCTAGGAGAAGGCTCCTTCTCTTGATCTTGTGTGTGTGTGTGTGTTTTGTGATGTGTTCCCTCGTGCTCGTGCTATGTGTGCCTGGATGACCCTTGTCACCCTTGTTGGTGCTTGGATATAGGCGTGGTTTTTGTGTCGTAAAACTTCTTCTATTTGTATCATCATTCTACCGTGTTTGTGCTTGATTTTCAATAAATTAGGGACGATGCAAAGTGTTGGGGGAATTTAGGCTTCCCTTCCATGACCCAATTTTTTATTTTTAATTTTGTTTTGTGCATTCTTCCTAATCTAGTTGGGGATTGATGATATTTCACCTTGGATTGTAGTTACCTATTATTATATGAGCTCGAATAGATCTGACCTGGCTAAACTAGATCCCCCTGTGCCCTTTGTTTGTATTTTTCTTTTCTCTTTTTCTTTCTCTCTATCTTTCTCTCTTCTTTGCTTGATTTGTCCCTTTCATGTGTGACAACGCCTTATCTTTAACATTTTGGTTTCTCAAAAAATGTATTCATTGAAAATGGATCTTTTCTCAAAAATTTGCATAGGCCTTCCTTTGAAATCACATTCTCAACTTGGAACCCCAACAAAACATGTTTCCTTCATCATGGGTTCACAAAGAAAGGACTTGAAGACCTTCCCCGCACATGGGGGCATATTCTTCCTTTCAAATTCCTTGATGAAGTGAATATCTTTCAAAAGGATTCCTTGATGAAGGGTTGATTTGGGAAGAAGAATATTTACTTTTGGACTGTTTGTCCCTTGAGTGGACCCCCTATTCACGATGGGTCCCCAAAGGACCCCTTTTAAAAAATTTTAAAACTGTCGACAGTCTGTGCGATATCCATTTGCTCACCCACATGGCTACTTCCCGACTCTACAGAGTCCACTTTCTCAAGTTTCCTCCATGTGAGAGATCTTGGGGGATACCTCCCTACAAGAAAAAGAACTTGTAGGGTGCTTTCCTTTGAGATTCCTCCATATGAGAGATCTTGGGAGTGGCTCCCCTACATGACTAAGAGCCTGTGGGGTGCTTCTTTGGGTGTTCTTCATGCTTGAGTTTGTGGAGAATACCTTCCCTACAGGATTGAGAGCCTGTGGGGTGCTTCTTTGGGTGTTCTTCATGGTTGAGTTCATGGAGAATACCTCCCTTGCAGGATTGAGAGCCTCTAGGGTGCTTCTTTGGGTGTTCTTCATGCTTGAGTTCATGAAGAATACCTTCCCTATAGGACTAGGAGCCTATGGGGCACTTCTTTCCATATTCTTCATGCTTGAGTTCATGGAGAATACCTCCCCTATGGGACTAAGAGCCTATAGGGTGCTTCTTTCGGTATTATTCATGCTTGAGTTCATGGAGAATGCCTTCCCTATGGGACTGAGAGCCTATAGGGCGCTTCCTTTGGGTCTCCTCCATGCTAGAGTTTTTGGGGGACACCTTCCTTATAGGACCGAGAACTTGTAAGGCCCTTTTCTTCTTCAACTTCATGGTTTTGAGTAGCTATGAAGCCCCTCGCTTTCCCTGAACTTTAGGTACGCCAGACCGAGTACTAATTCCTCGATGGTTCAGGTATACATTCCTAACCTTACACTTTTCTTAATCTACTTTACCGAGCATTGATCAATATTCATGCTCGCTAAAGTGGGGGAAAAATGTATGAGAGAATTTGCACCCCTTATGCAAATTTCCCTTTGTGCCTTTACCCACCTTAGAAAACCAAGTTAAGAGGCTTAATTCCACCTAAGCCCGTTGCTTGCATCCCACTTGGTGCCTTTTTTGAGTGTCAGTGGAGGCGTTTATGTTGGGGACACTCGCACGGTGCATAGACATCCGTGTGACATGCTTACGTCCTTGGTAGATTCCTATGGCTGAACCTGTAGAGGTGTTACTCTTCTCATTGGAGGTGAAGTTGTAATGCCCCCTTCGGCCAACTGACCTGAATATGGCTATTTTTCTCCATCCTTGCTTCAAATTCATTCTTCCAACTTGCATTCCAACTCTTCACCACATCAATCTTCCATTCTTGCACTCTCACATTCACTTTCAAGCACTCACTTTCACTCACCCCAAGCATTCAAGCATTCCATTGTAGCAAAGCAACACTCCATCACTTCGGTAGAGCATGTTTAGGACCACACCATTGCAAAAAAGGCTCGAGTACTCTCATTTCTCCCCTAAGCATCCTTGAGTTCTCTTGGTGGAGGTGGTAAGCTTCCCTCTCCTCTCCTCTATCACTTGGTTAAGTAGTAGAACACTGTTTTGTAATGCTTATTTGTTCTTTACTATGTTATTTCTTTATCTCATTTCTTTGGCTGTCCGTGGAGGTGGAAACACCTAAACAGGGGTTTGACTGAGGTAGGCCCCTATACAACCACCCAAAATTTTCCCTCTTTCTATGTGTAGGTGGACGTGCTTTTAGAGAACCAACTGGCGAACAAGTTCCTTGGTGAGATTCTCCTTATTTTCATCACTCTTGCATATTTGCTTTATAACATTAGAGAGTATTTAATTTATCTAGTTGTATCATCCTGGCCCTTTAGTTTGTTAACTGGACCATTAGTTGTTTTAGCAGGTTTGACCTTGTCTTTGTTGTTGTTTGGCCGTATAGAAGCCAATGCACTTTAGAGATGCCAACATGCTGCGCTGTCTTCCAAAGATCGTGCTTTTGTCTTCGCGCAAAGAGCTCCCTAAGGCACAGTGTTGAACCTAAAAATCGGCTCGCCTAGCCCTCCTTGAAACTTAGGATTGCAAAGTGGTTGTAGGACTTCATAGTCCTCATCATTCTCATCCTTGTACCCTAAACATCACATTTGGCTGAGGTAAGTTAGGGCAGCCTCTCGCATCTTGAACCTCCATGACCTGGGGTCTTGCACGCGGTGGTCCCCCTCTCTTACAAAAATGTAGTAAAATTATGCACAAAAGGAACACATTTTTCATTAAATGTTCATCATTCACACACAAGGCATTCCACTTTATTCATTTTACAACACTAAATCTCATAACATTTGTGACACAAGATCCTGATTTTACACTTTTTCAGAAACAAAAAGCGTAACTTATCACTTCATAAGCACAAAATTACACACATTCATCACATACACACACAAATTCACATCACCGGGAAACACATCACAAGGCTACACAAAGGTCCATAGTGAATCCCCAATAGAAATAATATCGGTGTGCACTATACCAAGGGTTCTATCCTTTCCACCAGTTTTCTGTACCATTGGACAAACACCACCTACAGACAAATCTTGGGTTGCTAAGGAAGGATGACAAAAAGGAGAAACCATAACATCAAGAGTATGAGCAACTAGGTCAACATAATGGGATCATATGCATCCAAAGTGCCTAGTGTATGAACCTAGGCTCTGATAACAAGTGTAACACCCTGCCACGAAACCCCAAAGGACATCACAACAAACTAACAATTAGGATTTTTTTTTTTTGAAGTGAATCAACACAAAGATCATACTAACAATAACATGGAATGTATGACATGTGCATTTGCACCGACTACATACTTTAGGGTATCATGACTACATTACAAACATAACGATTAACCAACCTAAACATACATCCCAAAATGACTAATACCAAGGGTTCATTTACATCTACTGCATTAAAAGAATTAGATATACATATTTCCACAGATATAACACCATTCAAGAGCATAGAATATGAAACAATGAATACATATATACAACTTCCCATACATGGGGTAGATCATTACACTGTTTACAAGTTTACATCAAAGCTTCCCTTATAAGAACGGAAAGGATACATAAAATACAAGATAAGATATAACTAAAATGATTACATTTCATAACAACAATGCTAACTCAAGTCTGGTACAAGATCTAGAATCTTTGCATCAGGTACCACATCCACGCTTACGAACATCAATTGGGAACCCAATGGAATGCATAGCACGTTCCACCTGACCATGTGGAACCCTAAGGTCCACCCCCAATGCTAGGAGATGAAAATAAGGACCCACTACACAAGCAGTCAAGCAAACATAGGCTAACATGACTCCAACTTACAAAAGTAACAAACAAAACATAAAGTATGACTGCTTCCAGAAGTACATGAATAACAATGGGAAAAAAACAAGGCATACAAGGTTGCTATAGGGAGAAGTGTCATCACATAATTTTCTATGGGTTATCCTAGCATAACCTCCTAGGCTACTAGACTCCCATCCTGGGTTACCTTGGACCACCTCTACTGGCCACCGAACCCCCATACAAACTCAAATGGGATCAACATACCTTCCTGTCGAACCAGGCAGTTGATCTTGCCATTCCAGGCCTTCCCACTCATCTCAAGCCTAAATAGGAACTTGGGCCATGAGTGAGGAGTTATCTTGATTAATGTGAACTACCCAACCCCCCTAATTTATTTTAGGTTATCACTGATTAAGAAACTCTCATGAGTTACCTTGGGCCTGCCACTTTGTGCGCCAGACCCCCATTGAGAACCACTCCCCCTACTAGCAAGAAAAAGACTCTACAGTCCACTAACTGGGTAATCCAACTTGCACAACATATAAAGTCACATGAATTATCACATAAAGTGAGCCATGCACCAACTTGTACAAAGTCACCACAGATAACAATTCCACAATGCAAGGCCATAACCCACATAATCATAAATCAAGTATAGAATCAAGTGCTCACAAAGAACCAACATGAAAATCCAATCATAAAGAAAACTCTTTCCCTAACCTCTGGAAGCCTCACAATAACCATTTGACTCTAGAAAGCTCACTCTGTTAAACAATAACCAAAAGTCAACTCAATATCAAAATCAACCACAATAATCAATAATAAAATCAACCTACGAGGCATCCAAGGGAGACCTCAATTTTCTCCTCACATGATACCCAACCATTGATTACCTAACAAACTTACAATTTGGCTAATAAACAACTTTAACAAAATCAACAACCACAACAACAATAGTAATCAATTGATTCACAACTCAATTCAAAAACCAACCCACTAAATCAACACGAACAAACAATCAAATCGACCATGACATATTTCATAAAAGGCATTGTCTCCACAAGTCCGATTACTCATTAACTTAATCCCCTTAAATTACTTAACAAAGCATTTACTACTACAATACAATTATACTAATTACATAATCACATCTTTACTTAAAATGCCATTCACACAATGAAACTCATATGTCAATGATAACAATCAACCAATTTTCAATTCAATTAAAGGAGGATATGACAAAATCCACATTTTGAAAGAATAACAACTAAAGTTCTTCTACTATCCAATTATAAAACAAACCAATATTCAATTAAATATTCTTCCTGCTAATAAGCATTAAATAATATATTAAATATATGTTTAAACATCCTAAAATATAGCTAATATAGTTAAATGAACAGTGACAAACTGATTATCCGATGAACTTAAAATTAATAATACAAGAACCTTATCTTCACTATACAAATACTTCTCTTAATACTATGATTCAATATTTTTCCAAATTTATAATGGAATACATTTATCTATCTATTCATATATATATAGAATATCAAATGCCAAATGTAAAACACAAAGTGGAATAAAATTTATGTCAATTAAGCAATTGCAAGAGAAACCATTGTTTAATCACAAGGAGAATAATTCTAATTTACTTGTCAATAAAATCTTCTAATTTTGAGTCAACATTCATCAACCTACCCAAAGCTAGCCTAGCACGAATCCTTTTATTCATCTATATATATATATATATATATACAAACAAATCATTTCCCCCTATCTAATAAACCCTCCAATTATTTATATTAGAAAGTCAATTTTCCCTTATTTAATTTTCTAACAACATCAATTAGTTTTGAGGAAAAATATTCTAATTTTCATATTTATAAAATCTTCCAATATAACATAAAACATCCTAAGTATATAAATACATATATAAATATAATTACTCGAAATCCAGAGCAACTCGAATTCAACAATTATTAATTGCCACAAACATAAATCACATAACCTATCGAA
Source organism: Sequoia sempervirens (assembly GCA_007258455.2). Taxonomy (NCBI): domain Eukaryota; kingdom Viridiplantae; phylum Streptophyta; class Pinopsida; order Cupressales; family Cupressaceae; genus Sequoia; species Sequoia sempervirens. The sequence continues at coordinate 3,789,067 of VDFB02358134.1, read as the reverse complement.
TGCCAAACACAACACGTTTTAATCAAATACCAAACAATAGAAACATAAGTAAATCATAGAATATGATGAAAATTCGCCTTAAAAATATCAGCTACTAAATATAAGACATGGCCAGTAACGAATATATGGCTCGAGAATTTAAACTGTGATGTACAGTATCTCATAAAAATGTAGAACAACATAGATGTAGAGAAATAAAGGTTTCCTAAAAACTATCATCGATGGCTGTCATATTATGGCCAAAATACATGGTAGGAGGTGGCTATATTGATGGCATTGAATCTACCTAGCTTGCTATTGGAAATATTCACACACTATTATCTTCTCAAAGCTCGTGGAGTCTAATGGATTAGATGACCAACAAACTTTTGACAAAACCCCTTAAGGAAGATTGGTTCCAAGAATTCTTAACTATGGAAAAAGATATGCAAGGTGGGAAACATTCGAACAAACCTTATACTAATTCTAGATATACAATGAAATCTCATGGATGAATTTAAGGTTGTAATGGCCAATTTTCATGCAAATAAAATAAATGAAGGATTGATGTAAATGGATTATAGTTTTGGAACAATACATTACTTCTTTTCGACAACTAAATAAAGAAAACAAGACAACATACTAAGCATATCAGTTGAAGACTCTAAAACATTCTCAGAAGACTAAACCATATATTTATCCTCGCACCCATGCCAAAATGAGAGTTTGAAGTAGAGTATGAACAATCTTAAGGTGATGGGTATGGGGAGAATCAATGACATATAATAGAATGCGATGATTGCAAATTAAACACAACACAGATTTACAAGGAAGCTCTCAAAATGGTCGAATAGAGAATACATGCTGGTTTAGTGGATGAGGGAAACGCGTGCTCCACACATTAGTGACCCTTAATGCATTACATATATAATCGATCATTAGGGTGCATGGTTGAGATTTGATGAAAAAGGCTTCATAACTTTCAAGCAAATGCAATCGATAGGAGAACAAGACGCCAAGGAGATTTGCTACTGATTGGCTCATAAGGCCAAATAACAAGGTAATAGCCAAGTAGACATGTTGAGGAGCACTTTGTTTATACACAAGCCAAGAGAGAGCTATGCATTGATTATGATTGTAGATCTATGATGAAAAAGTATATAGTCTCATATGGATGCAATCAATGGTATATGAAACACAAAAAATGATACATAAAACACATTGAATAAAACTAAACATCAAATTAAAGCACAACCACATCAAACACTATATTGGATCAAAGTCAAATACCAAAGATAATGAAAATACATGACATTGAATGCCCTAAATATAGTCTCTAATATAAAATAGAAACTAAGAATGAACTTGAATTCCAATTCCAAACAAAAGATTAAAATTTAGCCTTAAATTTGATTCCCCAACTAGTTGGTTGAAGAAAAGGTGAGACGATGAAAGGGTAGCAAGAATACATTTTTTTCTAGATTGAACATGATCGGCCAAAATAAAATAAATATTTTCTTAAATCATCAAGAGATACACGTTGTAGTAAGTTATCCTCAAAACATCTCAACCAAGCATTGCATAAAGGAAAATGAACAAATAACATTTTGCAAGAGAGGAGTAACTGTACCTTAGATGAGAGAGGTGTAGAGAGGAAGAGAAAATGATAGCAGGGTATGAGCATAATGAATTTGTAGGAAAGCCAACGAAATTTTCAAGCAATGAGAATGGCTGGTGTAAACCAAATTCCCCTATGTGTGACTAAGCCTATACATGTATATTAGATTTCGTTCTATAATTGCAATCAACAATCGAACCCAAACAAAACCCAAATCCCTTATTCAAAATCCATAGAGATATTTCCCCCCCCTCACAGAAAGGAATTTCTAGCAGAGAAATATTATTTCTTTTCCCTGTAACCAAAAATCAATCCCCATGAAAATCCCCTCGAAAAGATAAATAATGTTCTTCAAAAAGGGGAGCTGTGTGATTTTCGAGAACAAAAACCAGTAAAATCTCCAAAAATCTCCAATAAGACATCAAATTCCTTTTCAACAAAGAGTTCAAGACTGTGCATGATCTTGCATGCAAAACCTTCTATCTTTTATTTTATTTTCTTTCTTATCATTTATCTTGATTCAAAATTAATACTAATTTCAATATTTTATTTTCTTTCAATATTTCACAAAATTAAATTTATTAATTAAAATTTTAATATTAAACAATAATTTATTTTTATATTTAATTACGAAAGCACTTATAATTTAATCATTTAAATTTAATACCTAATTATTCAAACCCAACATTTACATTTTTGAATAACATAATTTATTTAATTATATATTTAATTCTACATCAAACAACAACCTTAATACCAATTAATTTTAACACTACGTATAAGAAAACTCACCCAACAAACTTAGTCAAACATCAAGAAAAGGCCAAACACGGAGGGGAACTACACTTCAGAGCCATCCTCCTCATAATCCCCATCCCACTCCTTTGTAGAGTCCCTCATATCATAACCTAGATTTCCTACCCCTTACCTTTTTGTTCAGTAGAAATCTTAGGAATTTTAGGAATAAATTTCATTTTGATATAGTCAATGATAAGGAGCATGAGCCCCTCATGGAGAATATTTTTTCTAGGATTTCTTCTATTATCTTCTATGCTAGTTTCCATGGAGAAGAGAAAATAGTAGGGAAAAGACACCAAAATATTGTGCCTAAAGTGATTCAACATAAAATGGTAGCCATAGATTACAAAATACTTGGCATCAAGTGTGAAATATTTCATAATTTCCAGCACCACATCTCTCCAAAGTGGCTTGATAGAAGAAGAGTCATACCCTCCACTTTCCACACCCCCAAGCTTGCCTCGTTCCTTACCCTTGAAGAAATTAGCTAAAGCACACTTGGAAGCCCCATGGTCTCTGTAAAATTTCTTACCCTTCATGGGTAATCCCGTGATTTCAACAATTAAACCCTCGTGGCAATATTCACCTCCACCCCTGATAGCCCAACATACAATTATTCCATCCCTTCACAAAAACCTCAGTGGCCTCATAATCAAACCCATGCAGTTCAAGAAGATAAGGGAAAATTCCCCCTTCTTCAAATGCTCCCACACAACCTCATTACCACTAAAATCCTCACAGGAAAGAGGCTCTTTTCTATAGTGATCTCCCCCCATTGCAACTAGAGACACCCTCACCGTGACCTTCTCCTTAATTTTATAAGTAGAAAGTGTGAACAACAAATGTAGTATGGGCCAACTACACTTGATCCATGAGGATTTGAAGCATAATCGAGCCACTATGCGTCAATCCCAATAAAATCATTCAATTGATGTAAACTAAGCTAAGAAGCCATTAAAACTAAACATATTAAAATACAAAAGCTTCATAAACCTCTATTCTAATCCATTGAAACTTATCCTATTGGGGGAGTGGTGTCACATTGATGTGGAATGACGACCCTTTCCCAATCCCTTGGATAATGAGCTTGTTTCGATTGATTCTATTGAAGAGAATCAACGAAATTGATGATAGATGTGTATGAAAACATGATTTTAAAAGCTAAATTAACATGATGAAAGCTATTTTAACATGATCTATGCTAAGATGATCAATATGGGTGTATGCAAAGCTATTCTAAATGGAGTTTAAGATCAAAAGATTAAAAACCTAATTACAAAGCATGCTAAATGGATGCATCTATGTTACCATGGAAGCCATTAATGGAAGCTAAGCTAATATGATGCAAGAAATTAACCTAAAATGCTTTCTAAAACATAAAATATGAGTGCAAGATGGGAGTGATTTTAACATCATAAATTTTCTCTTAAAAGATGGATCTATATTCAATATAAGGAATCTCTATTTATAGAATAGGCAAAATGAAATTGATGGTCAAGATCAAAAGGATCAATCAATGGTTGGAATGGAAGGAAGATGGAAGCATGGATCATGGATTCCCATCAAGGGTTAATAATGCAAGTTGATATTTAATCAAGGGATCACAATCATCCAAACAAACACACTTTCAAAACTTGCACAAGAAGTCTTGTTGAAAGTTTGTTTCAAAAAGGAATATTCCCTTTTTTCAAATGAGTGAGGAAAGAGAATATTCTCGTGGGTGAGGAAAGTTAGACATTTAGTTAATTAAAACCAAATTTAAATTGTGCAAAGGAATATTCCATGTGAATATTCCCTTTTTGGAGGAATGTGCAAAGGAGGAATATTCCCCTTGCAAGTGGGAGGATTGGATTTAATTAGTAATATGATAATTAAATAAGCTTTTAATTATTCAAATTAGGGGAATTAAATGGTATTCATTAAATAAAATGATTTAATGAAAAGAGGGATGTGATATGATATTTAATTAAACAACTTAGGGTTATTTAATTAAATACGAGGACTTTAGGGATTAAATAAAATAATTTGATTTATTCAATTTAAGAGGACGAAATATTAGCATGAAAGGGGATGAATTAACCTATTTAGATTAATCAGGTTAATAGATGAAAATGACACAATTAATTAAATAGCTAGGCTAATTTAATCAATTAAGTGAAAAGAGGATGGGTTTTAGGATGAAATGGTGTTAGTATATCATATTCGAGTGCATGATATCATTCAAGACATTTTAAAGTGTCTACAAAAAGAACTAAGAGAACAATCCAAAAACAAGGCAATAAGGCCCCATAATCCATGTAAACCTGACAACATGAGTACACCCTACTATAATTACCACATCCATTAGCTCATTTCCATAAGATATGTAATTATTAATAGGACGAGTTATGAAATCTATACTCCTAAACCAAATAGAGAGGAGATAAAGCCATAATAATAAACCATTATTTCCCAAGTTTATGGCCACTAAGACAAGACATTTGATCATAATAAATAATGCTTTGAAGATTAATAGGGATGACATCATAAGAATGCCAACATTTACGAGACAAGACCACCACGTTCACAAAACCATCAACCAAGGTATTTGCCTCATAGAAAACATGTGAAATTTTGTAATCATCAAAGGAACTTAGAATACAAAGAGAATCCTTGATGATATTCACTATGGACCACAATGGGGGATTCACCTTCATTAAACAGTTACTAATATTAAGGGAATCCCCTTCCAACCACACTTTTCTCACCCTAGCCTCTTTAGCAAGAAGGAAGCCATGAATAATGAATTATTGTTGGAATACATATATCTTATGATTTATTTATGCCAATAGATTTGATGATTTAATGTTGAAGTGACGATATTTTATGACTTATTGATGAATACAAACACCTATTTTTTTTACTTACTCTTGGAATGAATATGATTTTATACATTTTATGAATTATTATGGAATGAATATATTTCTATCTTATTATTGAAAAAAATATTTATTTTAATTGATGTTGTTCTCATCTTTGAGATGATTATGATTGAATATTTTAATTTACACCATATATTTTGGTTACAAATAAATTTGTTAAATGATGACATATAAATAAATAAGTTGAAACAATAACCTTTGGATAATGATACCCAATAAAAGAATCTTGGTCGATGAATGCTAACTTCCATTTGGAACCTATAAGTTCATAGAGATGATGCACAATGTAAGGCAGGAGGATGTTATGACCCTCTTTCTTAGAACATTTGGAATTTTTTTTATTATTATTAAGTTTTTGATAAGGAAAATCAGGTTTTGAAGGGGCCCCAAAACCCTTTACAAAGACGACAAGTTGCAAAAGAAACTAAGCAACTAAAACCAGCAGCCCAAAAAAGTAGAAGCTGACAACAAATAAAAAATTAGCAAACCGCCATCACACCAACAACAAAAAACATCAACACCCAAGCTAAACTAGCAAAAAGGAAAGCGTCAGCTACAATAGTTTATCCAATACATTCATCGAGGCCATATTCTCCTTAATGACCTCTTCATGCATATCCACAACATCTTTAAGCTCATCAACAGAAACAACAACCCTCTTTTTAGTCTTACTCCTAGTCCTAAGACATGGACCGACCTGCACATCCTTTTCCAACACTGGAGCAAAATCCTCAACTTTCTCCACTTGGTTTGAGCAATTAACCTCATCAATAACTTTCTCCAACTCACCCAAGTCAAGAGGTTTACCAATCCAATTTAGAGCTTTCTCATTTAAAATGGAAAGACCCTTAGCAATGGTCTTCAAAGAATTATTGTTAATATTAACTACTATTTTCAAATCCTCTAACATCTTGCCGATTCTATCTTCAATACTCACAACTCTATCCTCTAACATTTTATTGACATCATTTCCAAAGAGGAAATCCTTTCCTCATGAGAACCCCTAGGTGATCAACATCAACAACTAATTTATCTAGCATGACATTCATAGTTTTAACTTTACCTTTTATAGCCCATTCCTTCTGGTTGCCTCAGATCATAGCCACACAAATGTCCTACCAAATTTTTACTTGGATATTGAGCTCCTTCACCTCTAAAAACAACCACTTCACTAGGGAAAGAAAATTTCGCGTACAATCCTCGACCATCTTACAGAACATACTCATATTTACATTGTCCCAGTTGATAGGAGGCATATCATTTGGCTCCAGGTTTTCAGGGGCATTTGAATGCTCCACATTCTGCTCCTCATCCTCTTCAATAGGGGAGTCCTTGAACTCAACCACATCCACCTTAATCTGCCCCTTGTCAGGAAAATTAGCAAAATTAGCTAGCACTTCCAACCGCTCCATCTTCACAACCCTGTCAATAGGAGAATCTTGAGAAAGCTTGATCGACTCCATCCCCTACACCTCCATCGGCCCAAACCCATTTAGCTCATCTACATCTTCAAGAACTTTGAAACTAGATGTAGGAGAGTTCTCCACTACACCAAACTTCCCAACAAAAATATCCCCAATAGAGGCATTCTCAACACCAATATTAATAGAAGGAACCTCACCACTAGTCCCCAGAGAACTAACCTCCACACCACCTTTTCCTTGAGACAATGAGGGTTTCACACTCAAACTAGGAGCTTCCACCTCAGAAAATAACTCAATCTTCCTCTTAGCTGAAGCTTTTTCTTTCTTGGGGCCTTTAGATTTCCCCTTAGAAGTCTTCCTCATAGACTTGGCCATGGTTTCTCTCAATTCCACATCCGTCTCATAGCCCTTGGTCCACTCTTCTGAATCAACAACCCCTTCCTTGGACCCACCTTCATCCACTGACATTTCCTCATAATTTGAGTCTTCTTCCGGAAAACTACCTTCCCATTCTGTAGTAGAGTCCCTAGTATCATAACCAAAAATTTTAACCCCCTTCTTACCAAGAGTTTTAGGGGAAACCAAAGTTAACTTAAGCTTAATATGAGCAAACAACAAACTCATAAGACCTTCATGCAAAATCACCTTCTTAGGGCCTTTTCGGGGATCTTCTATACTCTTCTCCATAGAAAGTAAAAGGTAAAAAGGGAAGGAGACCAACACCTTCTGATGAAAGTAATTTAAAATAATGAAATGGTAAATGTACACAATAGAGAATCTACCTTCAAGCTTGAAATAGTGCATAATAGCCAGCATGAGATCCCTCCATAATGACTTCAGAGACTTACAGGCGTAGCCACCAGTCCCAATTTTCCAGAGCTTTTTCTTCTCATCGAATTTGATAAAATTCTTAAAGGCTTTCTTGGCAGCACCCCTATCTTTGTAGAAATATTATTAAGTTAAGTTAGTTTGAAACAATTATTATTTTTATCTTATTATGGAGTGAAAATTAAAGAAAAAATAAATTAAAAATAAAAATCAATAAATTATAATATTTAGAAAATCAAATAGATACTTTGATAAATAAAATTTATGATGCAAAAATTTATTTATGGAAATATGAATCTTTTTCAAATTATAGAGAATAAAAAAAATAACAAATAAATTTTAATTATCTAAAAGTTGCCATATTTCTCTACTTCAACTTTCTATTTTCTCTTCCAATCATCACCTTGTCTTATAACTCTTTCATTTTAGAATTTAAATCTTTCCTCCCTTTTAGAAACTTTATTTTATAACTATGCATAAAATGAGAAACTTCATGTGCACCATTATCTATCTTTTAAAATTAAAAATTCATTATTATCCTCATGTGTTAGAATGGAAACTTCTCATTCTCTCCTCCACATCAATTTTTCTATCAAATCTTGACTGTGATAAAAAATACATCTCCTTTAAAATAGGGATTGAAGAATTCAAAGGGTCTTTCTTTGCTTTTCTTTGGGAGAAAAAATATTATTGGAGGCATCCTCCATTGAAAAAAAGGGTTGAAGACTTGGGAAGCAAGAAAAGGCTAAAGCTTGGTTCAAGAGAGAAGGAATTGAGTTTTATAAGGTTCCTCTCCCTCATTTAATTTCAAAGAAAAATGTGAAGTAGTGAAGAAAATATCTTGCTTTTTTTCTTCATTGGTGTAAATTATTTTCTTTGTTAAATCTTTAGATTTTTTTTTTTTTTAAATGTTTTTGAATGTGTGACACCCCTTTGATTTGTTATGTTTTCTTGATAGCTCAGATACTTTGTTAGACTATGTTTTATGTTATGGTTATTCTATTGCTGACAGTGGAGCGATGATAGACTATATTGATGTGATGACACATTATATGCATGATGATTATGTTAATATGCTTTATGTTTGCATAAACGCTTAGTTGTGATGACATTGCTATATTTTCTTGTGGTAGTTTAATTGATATATTATCTCGTCAGTTGATGTGACATTGTATTGGTGAAGAGAACGGTATTGCATAACTCGCTTGCGAGTACCCTGTGATTTCCGCGATTCTCTCTTCATGGTGTGTATGAATTACTATCTGTATACATGTACGACATTTGCTTGTTTGCAGGATTGCAGGTATAGGACATTAGCTTCACCTGGTTTCACAAGTTTGTGTCCATTAGTCAATAGTAATATTGGGAGATAGTAATGGGCTACCTAGTCATACCTTTACCCTAGTATAGTGTGTGGTCAGTTTGACTTTGGTCATAGTTTTATCATTGTTGTTTTGGATATTTTATTATTGTGCAAATTTAATTTGGTAGATTAAATGTGTATTTAATTTAAATATTTAATGAAATGAATTATGGCTGTGAAGGCTTTAGAATAAATAAATAAATAAATTTAATTTGGTTATGTTGTTGAGTAAATTTTATTATTAAAAATAAATAGTAATTAAATAAATAAGAATATTTAAATTGGTTGCAATTAGTAAATTGTATTATTATATTTAAATGCATGTGAATGGAAAATATTTGAGTTGTTGAGGGAAAAGATATTTTGTTGAAATAACTCTGAGTTAGAAATTTGTTATCTCATTGTTGAAAATTCATTCTCGGAAGAGATATTAGGGAAAAGAAAAGAAAGTTGTTTCATGAGAGTTTTGTGTGGGTTGTGAAAAATTCGTGAGGAAATTGTGGATCTCTCTCAAGATTTGTTTTAGAATTTTACTTAGAATTCTTGGCTGTGTATTGTGTGTTTTTTGGAAAGAGGAAAATTTATTGGAGGGAAAATATTTTCAATACTATAGAAGCTTATGTTTCTTTCTTTAAAAGTTTTCCATGAAAGAGGAACCTCGTAGAAAATAATTAAATATCCTCTGTGTAAATTGTTCATTCGAAATATATTGATACAAAGGAATTATAGTTCTCTGTAGAAAATCATTATTCTATTTAGTTTCCTATTTCTTTTAATTATTTGGAAAAATGAAACCTCAGAGCTCTCCTGTAGAAAAACTTCTTCTGTGAAAAATTATTGCCCAATTTTAACCAGTGCTTGGATTAATTCATATGTAAATATATATATATATATATACATATATATTGAAATATATATGTACATATACATATATATATTTAATATATAAATATTGTATTGGATTTTAAACAATGTAAATTTCCTGAAGAAATTTTAGATTAAATAAAATTGTAAAAAAGACGGAATTAAAATCGTACGACGATTTATAGAAAATCGCAGGGCTTTTATGTTTTAAAAAAATATTATATATTTTGTGAAGGCTGGGGGAGTTACCCCCACAGCCGACCCTCCCATATGGGAGTCAGTAGGGAGGGTAGCACCAGAGCAACCAATGCTGCCGACCCCCATAGTGGGAAGGGCTCGGCTGTATAGAGTCGGCCCTCGTGCGTGTTCACAATTTCGTCCTTTTTAATGGTTACTTTTCAATTAATATATATTTTATATTTATGTATGTGTATATATATATTATACATATAATATATAATATACGTAGTATTCATAATATGTATTTATATATTATGTGTGTATATATATATATGTATTTATAATATTTGTTTTGGAAATTGTGTTGTAATTAATTTAAAATGGAATTTGGAAAAGTATAATTAATTTTATAATTAAATAATATATTTATATGTAATTATATATATATATTAAATATATTTATTTAATGCATGAGTAATTCAATTAAGGTTTACAAGCATGATTTTTTTGAAATCAAAGGGGTAAAAACTTTATTAGAAATCAGAAAAGAGCATTACAATAATAACCACGGGACCCAGTCCCAGAAAACAAGGCGAAAACCCCACAACATAAAACAAAATCAACTATCCCCATGTATCCTCCTATCCTCTTCCAAGAACCGGTCTAAATCCAGATGCAGCTCAGGGTTAACTTGATCCCAATCCTCAACCTTCCAACCACTATCTTGCTCAGAGGCCCATTTGGCCAAGCAGTCAGCAGCACGATTCCACTCCCTTGGGATGTGAACAAAGGATGCCTCCTCCATCCGAGAACTAACTTGAAGAATCCGTTGAACCACCGAAGCCAACTGCCAATTTATATCAGATATCTTTCGCTCATTCAAGAGATTAATCAAAATCTGTGAATCAGCTTCACATATAACCTTTCTCCATCCCAAAGCAAGGGCCCTCTCAATAGCATGAAGAATTGCTAGACCCTCCATGAAGTTAACAGTCTTCACCCCCTCATGTATAGAGAATAGAAAAATCACCGAACCAGCTGAGTCCCTGCCAACCCCACCAATTCCAGCAGGCCCAGGATTTCCCCTAGAAGAACCATCAGTATTGATCTTTAAAAATCCATTGGGAGGAGGTAACCACCTTCCAACCCGTTGGACCCTCTTTTTCCCATGCCTACAGTTCCTAGAACTGACAAAAGATGAATGAATTTCTTGAAGACCTAGTCTGGCCACCAACTCAGCATCACCTCTCTCCAAGGGGAAAACCACATCACATTTAGCTAAAACAGACTCCTGCACCATTCCAAGCATACGCATCCAAACTTGCCGACCCACCAACTTCTGATCACGAAAAATTCTGCGGTTCCGCTCCAACCAAATCTGCCAAAGCAGAAAGGTAGGGCCCACGAACCAAACTTCCTGCAAAAAGGAAGCCATAGAAGGAGGTCTTCCCATACTATCCCAGAATTCAACCAAAGAGCACGCATGAATACAGGGAAGCTTCCACACCTCCCACCACCAATGCCAAAGCTGCACAACAAAGGGGCACCGAAAGAACAAATGTGAAGAATCCTCTTCCGCTCCCCCACACAAAACACAAATTGAAGGTCCTTGAAATCCCCGTTTACGAATGTTATCCCAGGTCAAGCACCTATTCCAAGCCAAAGTCCAAACAAAGCAGTTGCATTTAGGCCACGAGAGTTTATTCCACACCCTTTTCCACCAATGAACCTCTGCCCCAGTTAGCTTCTGAGCCAATAACACCTGATAACCAGAAGCAACAGAGTAAACCCCCTTAGGATTATGGGTCCAAGCAAGAATATCTTCTTCCAGAAGAGAACTACAACTCCTACTATGAAGAATCTTGTGAAGCTCAACACTTTCTTCCGCAAGTCCCAAATCTGGCCACTCTGCGGGATCCTTCCAATGAGCTACCTCCAACTGACCAAAAGAAGCAACAGACTTGAAGTCACTCACCCTAGCCCAGCCAGCCTCGAGAAATCTTTGGCACAAAGGAAGTAGATTGGGGAACTGAGAAGTAAGTGGAGGGAATCCATCCCAAGAATCCGACCAGAAGAGAGCCTCAGTTCCTCGTCTACAGATCCAAAATAAACCTTCCTTAATAAGCTTTGCACCCTTCTGAAGAGTATTCCAAATCACTGAACCTTTCCCCTCAAGAGGGTAACGAGGAAGATCCTGCCGTGGAATCCCCGGGAAATACTTATGAGATAATATCCTGGCCCACGGCTGATCCTGTTCCACACACCATCTCCAAAATAGCTTAGCAGCCACAGCCACTCCAGATAACGCAGACTGTCGAAGACCAAGACCACCAAATTGCTTTGGGCTGCACACAACATCCCACCTAACCAGGCTCCACTTGGAAGAAGCCAAACTTCCCGCCCATAAGAACTGCCTTTCAAGAGAATCCAACTCCCTCAGAAAACCCATCGGAGCCACCTGAAGCATACATCTGTAGGTAGGGAGAGCCTGCACCACCGACTTGAGAAGCTGAACCCGCCCCGCAAAAGACAACCATCTGTGGGTCCAATGATTAACTTTTGCACGGAGCTTATCAATAATATTCTGCCAAGAACCCTTGGGAAGATGGCGAACAGAAATTGGGAAACCCAGATAAGTCAAAGGGAGAACCCCTATCTGAAACCTTAAGATATTAGCAATTCTTCTCTGTATGGGGCTCGGCGTGTTGAAGAAGAATATGGAAGACTTCTCCTCATTAATCAATTGTCCTGAAGCAACAAGATATATGTCCAACACCTGCCTCAAGTTAGTAGCTTCCCTAACAGTAGCCATCCCCATCAGGGCAGTATCATCAACAAACTGCAAATGAGATTGCGGAGGCAAGTCTCCACCCCATCGCCAACCTTGAATGATGCCAAGCTCCACCCTTCTTTTCAACAAACGACCAAGGCCTTCCACAAGAAGCAGAAAAAGATACGGAGAAAGAGGATCCCCTTGGCGCAAACCCCTAGAGGCACCAAAAAGTTTAGAATGATCTCCATTTATCAAAACTGAGAAGGAAACAGACGTGACACAACTCATGACCCATTGGATCCACTCCTCACCAAAACCAAAAGCAACAAGGATCTTCTGCAAAAAAGACCATCTAACCCTGTCATAAGCCTTAGCCATATCCAGCTTAATGAACATAGCCTTCTCATGGGAGTTGTCCATGGAGTGGATGGTCTCCGTAGCAATGACAACCCCATCAAGAATCTGCCGACCTGCCACAAATCCACTCTGTTCCTCTGAAATCAACACTTTAAGCCACTTCTTCAGTCTCTCAGCCAATAACTTTGAGATGATTTTATAAGCCACATTGCAAAGAGAGATAGGCCGGAACTGAGATAACCTATCAGCCCCTTCACACTTGGGTATGAGAGCAAGGAAGGTGGAGTTCAGAGCACGAAGCATCTGTTTATTCCTTTGGGACTCAAGGACAACAGCCAGAAGATCCAACTTTATGATATCCCAGAATTCCTGAAAAAATTCAATCGGGAAACCATCGGGACCAGGAGCTTTACCCTTCTTCATCTGAAACACAATCCCCTCCAGCTCATCAAGAGAGATATCTTTCATCAAATACTCATTCGCCTCCCTGGAGACCAACTGAGGAATACAAGAAAGAACCTGTGCTTCCTCAACAGAGCCCCCTTGTGAATCCTCCCTAAATAAAGTAGCAAAATACTGAGATGCCTCAGCAGAGATTTCTTGAAACGAGGCAAGACGTTCACCCCTATCATTCACCAGAAAAGGAATGGAATTACCATGCCTCCTATCCTTCACAGAATTGAAGAAGAAGGCGGTGTTTTTATCACCTTCCTGTAACCATTCAACCCGGGCCTTTTGCTTCCAATAGATTTCTTCCCGCAATTCAAATTCCTCAACCACTTTCAAAGTCTTAGCCTCCTCCCTTAGAAGATCCTCAGAGGCCCCATTCTCACGAATCAACCGCGTAATATTATTCAACTCCTCCTGTGCGGCAACCTTAGCATGAAAGATATTACCAAAACATCGCCGATTCCACCTTTTAAGCTGATATTTGACAAACTGAAGAAGCTTGGAGAATGTGTACATTGCCGTACCAAAAGTTGGTCTACCAATCCGCCACCACTCAGCCACATAATCATGAAGAGTGGGATCCCGTAACCACATAAGCTGGAACTTGAATGAGGGAGACCGAGGCCCCCGTGCAGAGATAATACTAAGCTTAATAGGCCAATGATCAGAACCTCTCCAATCAAGAATTTCAGATCGAGTGGACCATAAGTTTCCAACCCAATAACAGGAAACCAAGAAACGATCTAGCCTCTCAGCAACACAACTCTCACCAATTCTCCTATTATTCCAAGTGAAGTGACCATTACTAGGTAGAACATCAATAAGATTTAATTCAGAAATGCTATCTCTGAATAACAGAGCAGAAGGCTCCAACCTAGGAATTCCACCTCTTTTCTCAGACAATTCCACAATAGCATTAAAATCGCCAGCCATAACCCACGGATGGTAAGGAGCTAAGCTACGAACAAAACGAAGATGGGACCATAGAAGTTGTTTACCCAGAAACTCAACAGGAGCATACACATTAGAGAGGAGAATACACTCACCAGTCTCATACCAAGAGGCGACAAGGGATATAGAGGATCTAGAGGACATCCACCATAGGGGGAAAATCTTCCGAGGGTTCCAAAAGCAAGCCACCCCTCCAGAAGCACCAAGAGCCCCCACACACTGGCATTCACCATATTTCCACAGCTTAGGAGCCATGGCCAACATATTATCTACAGATAATTTAGTCTCCTGAAGAAAAAGAACATCCGGAGAATGATTCCTAACCAAATCACGAACAACTTTTTGTCGAGGGCCACTGTTCAAGCCCCTTACATTCCATGAGAGAACAATCATTTCTGGGGGCATGAAAAATGTGAATCAAGAGTCTTGACTGACCCTGACTCCACCAAAGTTTCCCCAGTTAATTTAATCTTCTCCATATCCTTTTTCCTTCCCAGCTTGGAAGTCCTGTCACCAACCCCTTTCTTCAGTTCATTTTGCTGAATACCTAAACGAGAGGAGGCCAAAGAGCTCTTCCCCACATCCTTGCCACCTTTCAGGGGCAATGGGGAGCCACCTCCACCACTCTTCGAAGCTCCAATAGAAGATTCTTGTTCAGTCTGGACAATCAATTGTTGATCCATATCCATCTGCCCAACCCCAATCTCCTGCACATCCTGCATGGCCTCCAATGGTGGCCCATCCTGTCCTGTACCCAAAGTTCCCTGATCCAAGTTCAGCAACCCCGGATTCACTTCCTCCTGGCTGAGATCATCCAGCACCTCAAACCTATTAAAAGTTTCATCATCCTGCCTCTCCCTCAAGGTCCGCTTCTGGCCCCGATTCCTATTGCGAGCCTTAACAGGGACATAACCATCATCTCCATTACCATCACCCGGAATAGGCTCCTTACCATTATCAGTCCTAGGAGGATTACGAGAAGGCTGAGAAGGTTGGGGCACCACAGGCTTAGCCCTAGGGCACCTACGCTGCAAGTGACCATATTCATGACAAAGACGACACCGAAAAGGTAGGGTTTCGTAATCTAGCTGTTGAACCCAAGTATATGATCCAGCACTCACTTCAACAGAATCTGGTAGTGGCTTGCTTAAATCAATTTCTACACAGATACGAGCAAAAGTCATTACCTTTTTGTACTGCGTCTGTTGTGAAGACCCAATAGGTTTACCGAGCATTGAAGCCACCAAATGCAACACGTCATCCCGCCAACACTCAACTGGAAACCACGGCAACCGAACCCAAACTGGAATCCGACTTGGTATTGCCTCAGTCGGGTTGAAGCTAGCATGCCATGGCTTGATAAACAAACCCACCTGGTTATAAAAATAGGGGCCACCCTCGAAGACCTTATTTCGATCTGCCATGCAATCAAAAGAGACCATAAAAAAGTTGTTCGCAAGGAGCCTAATCTCCATCTCCCCCTCCGGCATCCAAGTCCGTTGAGCCCAGGATTCCAAAAAATGCAGCGAGACTCTCAAACCCATGAACTTGCAATAAAAAGAGTGCCTTGAATAGTATTCAATATCATCTGCAAGCATTTCCATCAGGATAATCAGCTTCGGTCGCTCTTTGCATCTTTCCAAACACCCATTAATCTTCGTAATTCGGGAACCATTAACCGATCCTAGATCATTCATCTCCATCTCTGAAGAAAACAGCGTATTATCAAAAACATTCACTCCATGCGCCGAAGGCTTCGAACCAAATGCTGAACGGAAATCCAATTTGGGGCTAACCCCAGATGTTTCCCCACCCGGCATAGCAAAAAACAAGATCCCCAGCAGGCATGCAAACCCCCAGGACACTTTAGCAAGAAATGGAAAAAAGAAAAGACCCCAAGGGCAGGATCAAAACCCTTCCACCCACAAGCCACCCAAACAGTCAATAGGAAGCTAAACATTAGTCACATAAAATAAAAAAGAAAATAGGAAGACTGCATTCCTTCCACTCTCATTCAGTCTTTAATCTCCTTTCTTACAAGCATGATTAATTTAATAGAAATAATTGATTTATTTTATTGAGGAAATTGAGTTAATTTTATGAGTACTTGTGAAGATTAGAAGATATGCAATTAGTTTTCTTGATGTTAATTATATGTTGGAGTTATATTTAAATGGTGCATTTTAACTATGCGGAATTGATTGCATTGGATTTAGGAAATCCGAAGGATAGCATTACTTTAATTGCTTAAAGTTGTATTTATTTAAGTACGTGTTTTCTGTAATTGTGTACTGGGGGGAAAGTATTTGTCATTATGTGAATCTAAGTCTTCTAGAGTTGTAATTGTGAAAGGGGTTGTTGTAACTTTAGTTCACCCTTTGAGTTCTTGGGTAGTGCACGTATTGGGTTTTAGTATGGAACATCCGTAGAGATGTGTTACCTTTTGAGGTGTATTGGTTATTGTTGTTTGTTTTATTTTTAGTGCACTGTCTACCCTTGGCATGTAGTTTGAGTTATGTGTTGTCGATAGGGGAGTAGCTTTCAGCGAGGGCCGAGACACAAAGTGGTCCCAGAACAACTCGTGTGGGAGTCAGTATAATCAAGTGGGAATTAAATAATCTATTAGCTTAACACATATAACAAGATATTTAGCCTCGCTCATTGGCTCAAGGGCTTGTATGAGACTTGAGATGAGTCGGGAAGGCCTGTAATGGCTAGATCGTTATCTTGTCTTCTTGAAAGATAACCGATTCCGCACTGGTGTGCATGTGGGGCCAAAATTGTAAGAGGTTACCAGGATAACCCTAGAGGGGGGCCAAGACCTAGGAAGATCTCCTTTGGATAACCAATGCAATATTTGTGATGACACTCCTCCTATGACAACAGTTAGTTTATTTGTATTGTGATTGTTCTTGATTTAGTGATTCTAGAAGCAATGTGACCCTAGTTCTTGTTTATCTATTATGTGAGTATTTTTGTATTTTGCCTGTGTCTAGAAGTAATAGGTTGTCTTGGTTTCCTGTTACTATCTCCTAGCATGAGGGCTGGGCCTACGGGTACCAGATGGTTGTGTGGCATGCATCTTACACTATTGAGTTTCTCTTCCTATTCGTGATGGTGAGATATTCTTGTTCGAGGAGCTCGAGTGGTTCTCTGGAGTTGTTCTTCTCTCTCTTCATTGTAACTATGGATATACATGTATAATTGTAATACCTCATTTGTATCGAGGTGAACCTTTGTGATGTAATTCTAATTATATCTATGATCTATTCATTATTGGATTTAATGGTGTTGTATATGTGGAGATATGTTCAATACATTTCTAGGTGTTAGATTTATCTTGCAATGGTTTAATGCTTTGTTGTAAGTTGTATCTTGAGTTTAATATACATATGCTATGGTTGGTGAAATTTTATAAGTAATGGTGTTCACATGTAGATGCGTTACGTAGCCTAGAGGATGTATGTGGTTAGAGTAAGATACTTTAAATACTCATCTTGTTTTAAATTTTAAGAAAAAAAATTAGTTGTGCTTCCGCAGTATTGCATTGTCCTCTAGGTTGCAAGATAGGGTTTTACAAAATGATTTGCATGTAACCCCTCTCTTTTTAAATTTAATTTTTTAATTTTTAATTCTTATCCTAGTGTTAAAGTTTCTTCTAGGAACCTCTCAATTTGATTTATCCTTCTTTTGCATTATTTTGTCTATACATAAAGCTATTAATTGAAAATTATTTCCCCAAATCCTTAATTTAAAACTATTTTTTTTCTTAGCTTTAGCAAGAGTATTTGAGCCAAAAGAAAAATTAAAATTAAAATTAAGAAATTATTAATTTAAATCTATTATTTTGTCCTATGTACAAAAAAGTGAAAAATCTTTCCCCCAAATCCTTAATTTAAAACTATTTTTTTTACTTGAGCTTTAGTAAGAGTATTTGAACCAAAAGAAAAATTAAAATTAAAATTAAAAAATTATTAATTTAAATCTATTATTTTTTCCTATGTACAAAAGGAAGAAAAAAAATTAATTAGAAATATATATATTTTTTAAAATTTAATTTTGTAGAGACAATTTTTTTTAAATAAATAAAAAATAGTTTTATGTGTTTGAAACAAATGTAGGGATATATTACTAGAAAATAATTTTTAATGTAGTTAATATGAGTTGATAATCAAACCCCATGTTATTATTAGTACTTGTCTTAGGCATAGTACTATTGTAATGACTTTGGCTTTTTTTAGTTAACTAGTTATTAATAATTTAGTTTTCAACCAATCAAAAACAATATTTAAACAAAAATTAAAATAAAATTCAATTTTGTAAAGTCAACTTGTAAAATATTTAACTTTACAAATTTTAAAAATTATTTTTTGTGCATTTGATTGGTTATAAAAGTTATGTGTGTTATTGGCGGATAAAGAAAATTAAATATTTTTTTAAAGAATGATTTTTCATTTTTTGCTTTATAAAATCATTTCATAAAATATTTCCAAAGTAAATAAATGTTACTTATTTTGACATATTTATAAGAATGATTTTTTTGTATGTAATTGTTATTTTTTTATTAGATAAAATATCACAAAAATCAATTAACTATTTTATAGAGATTTGGATTCACACTATTAATTTTTATTTTTTAAAAATTGTATTTCTTTTTTCATTAAACTAATATCTTTATCTATGTTTTTATGTTTTTTATATTTTAGGTATAATTTGATTATATATGTTCTCCTTCTTCTTATAGAATTTATTAGGTAATAATTTGTAGGTAAATAAGTTAACCTATATTATGTAGGTAATATATTAATTTATATTATATGTAATATTAATTTATATAATATATAATATAGGTTATTTTATGTTATAGGGTCTCCTTTCATATATATTTTTATATATTAATAAACTATCTTAATTAACTACTATATTAATTATAATATTATTATTATTATTATTATTATTAATATAATCAATATAATAGTAAATCACTAGATTAATAATTATAACAATATTTTAAAATATATTAATATTATAATATTACCTATTTACTTAACTTATATAATGTAATTTATTGTTGAAAATTGAGGTGTTCATGTAGCTTAATACTTTATAAAACTATTATACTTGCTGATCTAAATATGTATTATTTGTTACAGATTCTTTGTGGGTGATTATCTGATTAATTCATTTTATCATTTGTAGAATGAAGACAAAAGGTTGTAGAATAATTAGGCAGAATATTAGAAGATACATAACATATACCATGGAGAAACCCTTTTGGGAAAAAACTCCACCAAGAATCAATGTATTATTTAATCTCAGAATAAGATTACAATAATTCCAATCCTTGCTTGATTTGATTCTTTTTCCTTCAACAAATCTTCTTCACAACCTGCAATAAAATTGATAATAACTTTCTTCAACTTGCTTGAGATAAATAGACAATAAACAACTTTGTAAACTCCAAAAGAGTTACAATTACAATGCTCAATCCCTATCTCACAAGAGGTACACCTATCTCTTGCAAGTAAAGTTATGTCATAAAGAATAATGTCAAATCATCTCCTTCATCCATTTGGGCATCCCAAATTGAAGTACTAACTCAACCTTTATTTCATAAATATCTTCAAGGCTTTATCCTCAAAGTAGGTGCCCAAGAGTGAGCCCACTTAACTCAGCCTTCTGAAATATCTTAGCATGCAAAGGAGTTAACTCCAAGAATCCAACTTGGGCGCCCAAGGTGGGTCCAAGTCATTCTCTGTTAACTGAAACATATCTCTCCACTATTCATGCAAGAATGATCATCCCCTATTAATTGAAGGAAGTCACCTGTTATCTGTCATGCAACTCAATTCATTAGTCATGCATTCCAAGTTAACTGAAGTCAACTAGCATTCAACTAAAACTAACTGAAGATAACTGAACCATAATTGAACTGAACTAAATTGAACTAAACTAATTTTGAACTGAACTAAACTAAACTTAATTGAGCTAATCTGAATTGAACTGAACTTCATGCATGTAAACATCAATCCCTAACTCCTAGGATCTTTACATGCATTACAAAAGTGTTATCTCTTACTCCAAATAGTTAACTTAACTCAAGGTGAGTGCCACCTTCCATGTGGGCACCCTATGTGCCCCTATTATTTAAGAACTCATATTAAACTCCCTCACATGCTCCTAACATTTAGAATTAATTACAAGTGTCAATTAACATGATTATTTCATTCAAAATTAATCTCTTTCTAATCCTAGTGTTTGAGAACACTTTCCAAAGACTTAGGAGATACATGAAATAAATAATGTTTAGGATTGCAATTAAATGACATCCTATTTCGAATGGTTATAAATTATTAATATTAAATTAGAATATAATATATTTATTATATTAATAGTATATTTAACTTCAACTATAATATGAAAATTTCACTATCAAATTCAAAATCAACTAGAATCAATTAAGAATTATTTTTAATCATAAATCATTTGATTATTTAATGTTTAGCAAATATTTATTCTAAAGAACAAACTCAACTTCAACTTTATTAGTCATAGTTATGTCTAGTACAAATAATTCATAAACTACTTCCTTCTCTCAATGAATGGGTTCATTATATAAATATTCAAATGTATTCAACTTTATTTTTTTTGAAAAAAAAAAACACCAAACAATAAACATTTATTCCAATTTACTTTATTTTCAAATATTTAACATCAAACAAGATATTTAAATTACATAACCAAAACATATAAAAAACTAACTCTATTAATCAAACAAAACACAAAATACAAAAGTAAAAACTAAAATACAACAATTAAAAAAAATTACATTTAATTTTATTCACATTAATTAAACTTACATTTATTTTTATTCCAACTCTACAAATCTCTAATTAGAATACTACAAAGGCAAGTACTGGCCACTATGTGGCACTTGTTTAACCTTTAAATTGGAAGTTTAGTTTATTTAATATCTAAATACCCTTAAACAAATATTTAAGATTAGAAGTTATAATTACCCAAAGAATTCCAAAAGTAATATTATTAGAAGGTTAGATTTCTATTGAAATCAACAAAAGATAGAATATTTGAAATCTCTTCCATGTGTCAAATAACTTGTTTTTTTTTTCTTCACAAGTTTAGATTAGTAATAAATAATTATTTAAGTTGGAAACATCAAAAAAATAACCCAAGATTTTGTTTTTAGTAATAAATCAAGTAATTTGATTCTCTTTATCCTCCACAAAATTTAGACTTTTTAATTTATAAACATCTTAATTAAGATTAGCATTTAATTTTAAAGCAATAAATCAATGTTCAATTCCATAGGAGGAAACAAGTAGTGTTAGTTTTTAAATTTATTGCTGAAGTAAATAGTTTCTATTTTCACATAATTTTGTCTTAATTTATTTGATTTGCAACAATATGTTAGTATTGAAAGATTAGTAAAAAATTCAATTAGTGTTAGTTTTAAAAGAAAAATTTGATTTACAAAGGGAATTTGTTATTTATTTCAGATACTTAGTAAAGCTTAATTTGTATAATTTAGTGTTAGTTTAGACATTATATTCAAAGGTAATTTAGAAGTAATTGTTATATTAAAGGTGAATAGCATTAATGCAATTAATTAAATTAATTTCATAAATAATTAGTAGTGAATATCTTCAAAGAATTGGTTCATTAAAGTTTATATTTCAAATGATTTATTTTCAAAAGTAAAATGAAAGGAATACACAATAAATATTCACTTAGAATTTGATTTAATTTACTTTCCGAATTAAGATTTATTCAATTTGGAATAGACAAGTTGCCACCAAGTAATTAGAGATAGTAATGATTTACTTTCAAAAGATAAACCAAATTAATTAGTTTTATTTCATTTATTGAACTTATATTTCAAGTATTAGAATTTAATTCAATTTGTACATAACAAAAGTAAGCAAGTAGATTTAATTATTTTCAAGAGTGAGCCAAAATAGTTAAGATATGACCACTATTAGTAGTACTTAGTAATAACTTATTTGTATTGCAAGGAATCTTAAGTAATTAAATTAGTAATAAAAGATTCTATATTGCAAAAATAGGCTTCAAGAAAGATGGTCTAATTTATCAAAAAAAATTGGAACTTAGTCAAATCTACTATTAATTAAATTTATATCGAAAGGAATTATTGGTGTATGAAACTTAATATAATATTTATTGTTACTTTTCTAGGACTTATGTGGTAGTATAAACTTTATACTTGAATGCACTTTATGGAAAGATTTGCAGCTTATAAAAAACAATATATCACATTTATAACTTCTTGCTCATCATAGTCTATCTTTGGTAGGATCCTATAGTTTTCTTGATGCATATTGAATTTTTAATTGAATAGTATAGGTTTGAATATATATTTGATTATACTCATATGTGGTTAATTAGTCCATTTTTTTGTGATGAGAACTAAATTAGTTGAAAGCAATAATAGGGTTTATTAACTTAAAATTATAAAAGAGATTATGTTTTCGTCATATGCTCTTACCTCACCCTTGTGGATCTTGGTGATTAGAAAAGGAGAACTAATCCCCTTGTTTAAACTAAATTGACTTTGATTTTGAAAAAAAGTGTTTAATTAATGTTTTCTACTTTTACTTTCAAAAGTGATAGGTAAAGGTTTAATTTATTTTCAAATGCGTATTAACGTGATTCGTTATTTTAAGAAATTAGTATTAGTAAAATGCAAGTAATTTTTAAATATTTAGATTAGTTCAACCTTATTTTAAAAATAAAATAAAATAAGGATAATTTATATTTATTTATTTATCTTAAATATTTTAGAATAGTTTAAGTTATTTCAAAAGGAAATGAGTGTTTTATTTAAGTCATATTTGCAAAAGTAATTCTTAAAGTATTTTAAAAAATAATTTAAGTTTATTCAAGTTATATTTGCAAGCAATTCTTGAAGTGTTTAAAATAGTTTAAGTTATTTGCAAAGATAAATAGTATTACTTAACTTCATATTTAGTATGGTTAATTTAGGAAATAATTGCTTTAGAGAGGTAAATCTTCAAATAATTAATATAGTTATCTTACAAGCAATTAGTATTAGATAAGTTTACTTTCAAGAATTAGCATATGTTTTATTTCAGTAATTAGTTAAAATTACTTCCAAAACTAATTGTTTTTTTTAAGGTAATTAGAATTAGATAAGTTTATTTATGCAAGACAATTAGCATTAGAAAAATTCACTTTCAACATTTATTTTCATACAATTAGTATGATTCTTATTTTATTTTAGATAGAAAACTTTAAACTGTTGGAAATTTAGTTGTCATTGATGTCAAGGGGGTGATAATTGATGTAGTGAATTTGGTTTCAAAAGAATTGGTGAATATTGATGAATTAAATAGCATATTTTTCAAGTGTTGCAAAGTTGCTCAAAAATTTGCAATGTTGTCATGCAATATTGCTATGTTGTTGCAGAAGTCACTTTTGGAGGTCTGCAAAGGAATTTGTCTACAAATTCGACATGGGTTCTTCAGGTGAAGTTGATTAGTCTAGTCTACATGATCAGAAGATATCAAATATGCTTAGGAGTGATTTATTTATGCTCTTGGTTTGATCTAGAGTTTTACAGTTAATCCCTAAAGCTTGTTTTCATGGCACTGAACAAACTTTATAGTTTGTTATTGACTGTGTATAGGCAGTTACTGGTTACTTAAGTTATCACTTAATTCATTGAGTTCATTGGGTGACTGACCCCTTTACCTAGCACTATCGGTTGTCGACATTTGGTGCTAGATTCAAAACCTTCATCGACTATGACATAGTTAGCAAAAATTCCTTTTTGCCAATGGTTACATATAAATTTGTGATTGCATCACCACCATCCTTCACATTGTAGTTTATGTTCACTGTGACCAAGCTCTAATCATGAGGTATGATGGGTTCATATGAAAGATCCAACGATGTGCATTGGGTGTTGAAGATCAGATGGCTATCACTCACATCCTTCACATCACATTTCAAAGTTTAAGTATGTCTTTATTTTGTGTGATGTGCAATGAAGTTTGATCAATGATTGCAATCAAACTTGGTAGATCAGATGATGCCCGCTAGCTCGTAACATGTTTGGTGGGTCCATGTTTGGCCCTACAAGATAGCAGGCTAAGGACAAGTGTCTAGTAGGACTAGTATGGCGACATGATCTGCTGGTGGAATGTGCTGAAAAGGTGAGCACATGGCAGGATATTGCACTATCATTTCACATCATGGTTGTGAAATAAAAAGGAGTTAGGCTTTGTGTGATATACGGTAGATGGTAGAAGATGACATCAACAATGGATAGGTGGCAGATGTCCACTGTCCTGCTAAAGACCTAGTGGGTCCCTATATTAGCCTTGTAGTATTTCAGGCTTGTGACATGTGTACTTGAAGACAAGTGGCAACTAGGGATTGTATCACATACTCAATTCACATCGCTATTGTGAATTGAATTGTTTAGGAAGCATAGTGATGTGCAAATTTTGTGCATCCAATTCAATGATGGAGATATTAAGGTTGAGATTGAATGGTGATCACATCATCTCTTCATGTCACCAATATAAAGGTTGACATCCAAAGTAAAGTTGTGATATGTTAAATAGGTGTGATGGTATATGATCAATGACACCAGTTAAAAGAATATTATCTGATGATTCTATTTTAAAGTTATAATGATGAACGAAGATTGGTAGATCATGGCACGAATACATCAAACCAATAGCCCAAATTCAAAGATAATGATATCAAATGACTATGTCTGTGTGAATAAGGGTTTCAGTTAGAAATTGACTCTATACATGAATTTAATTGGTCC